>CM031871.1:13411245-13441692 GCA_018697195.1 Certhia americana
AGCCACTCTCTTTTCCCTGTGCCAACCTTCAGGTTTAGAGGGACTTAAAAACCCCGGGACTGGCCCCGTTTCTGTTGTAGGTCCTGCCCCCACCTTTGGTGGCTCAGGATTAGTGGGGTGGGGGGTTGTTTGTGCCCACGACCCTTGGTCCCGGAGAGAGCTGTTCCGTTCTCAGCCTGCCGGTGTGCCATGGTGACTAGATCCTAGCACACCCAGCTCTCCCCGGATGAGGGGAGCTGCCAAAATGGGGGGCACACACAGAGCCCCCTCCACGTATTGCCATTCTGAGGTGCCTGTCCCATAACGGGGATCCACCTGGCTCCTGCAGGTGGGGCTTGTGCCCCACCGTCCAGGACCCACAGCCCTATACCGGGTCTGTGCCCACACTGACCCTATAGTGGGGATCTCTGCCCCCCTGCCTATTAATGGGGGGGTCTGTGCCCCCACTGCCCCTGTAGTGGGGGTTCTGTGCCACACCATCCTATAAACCGGGGGGCCCCTTAGCCCCACCGTGCCCTATAGTGGGGAGTTTGTACCTCCGGATCCTATCACAGGGGGTCTGTCCCCAGCTGAACCTATTGAAGGGGTTGTTCCCACCGAACCCTATAGTGGGTGGTCTGTGCCCCATCAGCTCTGTCGATGGTATCTCTGCCCAACCGTCCTGTAGGGGGGGATTGTGATCCCACCGACCCTATAGCAGGTGTCCACCCCCCACTGCCCTCCCCCTGTGCCCGCCATGTGCAACCGGAGATCCTCCCTGCCCTCGCTGCTCCTGCCTCCCTCGCAATCCCCATGGTAAAGGTCTCTCGAGGGGAAGTATCAAAGTGGGCGACTCCAACACGCTCATCTTCGTCCGGTAAGAGCCGCCAACCCCGCCTCCCTCACCCACTGTTCCCTCCCTTCCCTCGCCCCTTGTCCCCCCCTCCCATTACACACTTAACACCGTGACCCTCTCCACTCTCCTCCTTCCCTCCCCCCCGCTCCCAGGCAAGGTGGTGGGGTCCAGAACTGGATTTCCCCCACCGGTTGACCAGTCCTCCGTCCACTCCGGTGCTCCTGGGGGGCCTTGGTGCGTTTTTGGGACTGTGTGGGAAACCCGCTGCTGCCCGCAGGTGCTCTGAGGACACGTTCATGGTGCGCGGTGGGCGGCCGGCTGTGACACACTGGAACTTACCTGACAACACACCCGTGTCGCTGCGCTGTGCCCTCTGGCGTGTCTCGCCTGGCCCCCACCGCGCTGCCCCCCCGCCTCGGCCGGCCGTGCTCCTGCTTCCTGCTGGTCTTTCCATGGGTTCCATCCCACATTCTCCATGAGGCTCCATTCTTTGTTTTCTCTAATGGGACCCCTTCCTTGGTTTTTCTCTCAGGGTTTTGTTCCCTGATTTTTCTGCTGGGTTTCCATTCCCCCTGGCTCTCCGTTGGGACATCTGTGTTTGGTTTTTTTTTCCAGTGCTATCTTCCCTGGTTCTCCACAGGGCTCTGTTCTTTGGGGCTTGACATCCCCTTGATTTCTGTGGGGTTTCTGTTTCCTGTTTTCCCTCCCCCACTTAGTTCCCTCCCCGTGGCCAGGCTCCTCAGGGCACTGATTCCAGCGGAAGTGGAAAATGGGCATGAGAAAAGGGAAGGGGGTTGTTCTCCAAATCCCGAGGTGTTCACACCACCTCCGGTAACGTCCCACGCTGGAAATCGGGATCTGGTGAGGGGAGTGGGGATGTATGAGGCGCTGCTCCCTCATCTGCTTCTCCCCCCTCCCTGTCCCGCCAACACCCCTGTGCCCCTAGCGCCCCGCACGACCCGGGCAGTCCCCTCAAAAAGGCAGCTTCACCGGCACCCTCCTCACCCCTATTCCCCCGCGCTAATTTTTCTCCATCCCCAGGCACCCCTCCCCGGCGCCCGCCGGCCCACCGGGCCCCCCCCGGGCCGGGGCGGAGCGGTGAGCGTGGCCCGCAGTCCCCGGGGGGACCCACGCGCCCCTCCGCCAGGATGTTTTGCCCCCCCGATGGGGTTCGGGTTCCCCCCGCTCACGGCTCCGGCAGGGTAGCCCCTCCAGGAGCCCCGCGGATCGGGGTACTAACATGCGCTCAGGTACGGCCCCCCCCGAGGGCTGTCCGGGGACCCCAAACTGCACCGGGACCCCCCCCAGGAAGGGCTCAGCCCCACAGTACAGGCTTCAGCTGCGCGTGGCGTTTATGGGGAAAACTTGGGGAGCATAGGGGTGGCAATGGGGGGATGGGGGTGAGCATTGGGGCAGTATGACAATGGGGAGGATCTGGGTGGAATTTGGTGTGGAGGAGGTAACTGAGTTGTGCAGGGTATAATGGGGTCACCTGGAGAATCTGGGGTTGGTCAGGGAGGGAAATGGATCATTGGGCAGCAATGGAGGGTGAAATGAGGGCAAATCCCTTGGGGGCAGGGGGGTTCTCGAGGGAAAATGGGGGTTGCAGTGCAGGAACGGGGCTCACTTGCGGGGGGTGCAGTGGGAAATCATTGGGGGAAATGGGGGAACGTGATTTGGTACTGAGGGGGCATGGAGGGATCAATGGGACAGTGGAGAGAATTTGGGTGAAATGGGGGTGCCTTATGAAAGATGGGTGCGGCAATTGTAGGGCAAGTGGGGGACAATGGAGAAGGACAGTGGGGGGGCAGTGGAGATGGGGTGCGTTAGTAAGGGGGGGGAGGGAAATGTAGGACCGACAATAGGGGGTATTCGTGTGGGGGTGCTATGGGGCCAGATAATTGGGGTTATGGGTGTGGAATGGGGGGGAAAATGGGAATAAATGGGGGGAAAAGCATTGGGAGGTATCAATGGAGGGGAGTAGTGGGGGGCAGAAGGGAGGAAGGGGGTTACTACAAGAGGGAAATGAGGTGTGAAGTGAGTGGAGGGATGTGGGCTTTGGGGGGTTTCAATCGAGGGGGGTCAATGGGGGCGTTTGGGTTCACCGTGGTGCAGTTGGGGAACAAGGGGCAATGGGGGCTGGATGAAGGGCAATAGGGAATGGGGTACAGTGTGGTGTGAAACGTGGAGGGGATGGGAGTGGGCCATTGGAAATGGGGGTTGGGGTGCCACGGGGAGTTCATAGGAGGGAGACAGTGGTGTGCAGTGGGGGGAAAAGCTGGGGTGCCATGGAGGGAACATGGGGTGCAGTGGGTGTGCTGAGGTGGGAGAGAAGGAGGAGAATGATGGTGACTGGGAGGGAGGATTCATGGTGGCTTACATGGAGGGTGAAAATGGGGAAGGGAGAATGGTGTATCTGGCTTCTGGTGGTGCAGTGAGAGGAATGGCACTTGAAGGGTGATAATGGGGGGTTCAATGGGTGTTCATTATGGGGGGGGGGGCAAAGGGGAAGGGAAATGTTCAATAGTGGATGTGGGATTGGTGGGGGTGCCTGAGGAATAGGAAATGGGGTTTAAGGGGGGAAATGTAGGGGTCAGTGGGTAGAAATAGGGTGCAAGGGGGAGATGAACGGTGCATGGGTAGGAAATGGGGTGCAAATGGAGGGAATGTGGGGGGGCTGGGGGGAAGGGGGAGGAGCTCATGGTGAGGGGGGCACTGGGGTGATGGGGTGGGGGGTCCACGAGGAGGTCTGTGCATTGGGGGTATCAGTGGGGGGTTTTGACGGAGGCTGTGCATTTTGGGGGGGTGCCCTGGGTGACACCTGGGTGCTCCATTCACACGCGCCCCCCTCTCCCCCACCCCAACTCCACCCCCTCCCTCACCCCACCAGGACCACCCCTACGGATAACCCAAACACGTAAACCTCTCGACACCCTACCTCCCCACCCCCCCCCCACCCTCCCCCCCCCCCCCCCCCCCCCCCCTTCCCCCCCCCACTAGCCCCAATCCGTACAGCTCTCCCCGGCTCCCCCGCGCCCCACGTCCCCCCCATGCCGCGCGCCCCTGCCGCAGTCCCCGCGCTGTCTTCGTTGACAGCGACTCCCTGTGCGCCACATCCGCCCGAGCGGTCCCGCCCGCCGCCCCCCCTCCCCCGACCCGCCGGGACCCCGCAGATCCCCCCGCTCCGGGCTCCCCCCGCGCCCCCCGCTCCGCCGCCTCTCCCCGCGGCTCTCCCCGCGCCTCCCGCAGCCCCGGGCGCGGCCCCGCTCCGCTGCTGCTCATCCGCCGCCGGCCCGACGGGCAGCACTCGTGGGCACGGGCGGAGCCCCCCACGGCGGGGAGCCCCGGCGGGCGGAGAGACCCCCGGCCCGGCCCCGGGGACCCCGAGGAGCTGGCGCGGAGGCTGCGGGCCCCGCGCTGGCTGGAGCCCGGGCAGGAGCAGCGGCTGTTCCAGCGGCTGGAGGAGGAATTCCTGGCCAACACGCGGCTGCTGGAGCAGCTGGGGGACACGGAGAGCCCCCCTGTCGCACCCCCCGCCACCGCTGACTCGGCCTATTGCTCCTCGTCATCCTCGTCTTCCTCACTGAACGTCTTCGCCAAGCACGGGCTGCCCGCCGGGAATAGCGATGGGAACAACAACGGGAACAACAACGGGAACAATAACGGGAACAACGGCGGGTGCCCCCCGCTGCCGTCCAACCCCACCCTGGCAGATGCGAGGCGCCGCTCCACCTTCTCCAGCTCTTCCGACGAAAGCTGCTGCTTCCCGGCCTCCTGGGACAACCGGGACACACCGGGGAACCCCGGCTCCGACACCGACTGGGCGACCGGGGAGGACGAGCTGATAGAGATGGAGGAGAGCCCCGGGCCGGGGGTCCCCGCGCCCCCGGCACGGCCCTGGGCCAAGCCCCGGCTGGACACGCAGCCCCACAAGACGCCCTCCCGGATCCCCACGCCCCGGGGGTATGGGGCAGGCACCCAGCGGGCCCCGAACGGCAGCCCCAGGGCCTGGGGGGCTCTGCAGAGCATCCCCTCCTCCCTGCTGGAGCCCCCATGGGCCCCACGGGAACGCGAGGGGCTGGAGGAGAACGCGTGGCCATGAGGGGTCGATGGCCATGGCAGCTCCTGGCAGCCCCTGGGGACATCCCCAAGCTGCTGTGGCAGGGTGGAAGTGGCACCTGAGTGGAGACGCCCGGCCAGGCCATGGCCACAGAGCTGGGGTAGCCGGGACCTCTTCACTCGGTGACAGATGGCATTGGGGTGGGCCCTGCAAGGAGCCCCCAGCCAGGCCCAAAGGGTGCCGGGGGTGTCCCCATCCCATGGGGAGCAGCTCCTGTGGCCAGAGCAGTGGTGGCCAGAGCAGAGCTGGCACCTGGGAATGGGGCTAGAGAGCCCCCAAGTTCTTCTCGGTCTCTTCATCTCTCCTCATTCTTCTCTGCTTATTTTCCTTATCTTGACCTTCTCTTCTTGTCTTCTCCTGTTCTTGCTCTTCTTGTAATCCTTCTCCTCATCTTTCCTGTCTTTTCTTGGGCTGCCTCCTCCTTCTTCTCCTCTCCTCTTGGCTTTCATGTCCTTTTCCCTCATCATCTCTTCTTGGCCTCTTTCCTCATCTCTCTAGTCTCTCTTCTCTCCACCTTTGAGATGACTTGGGGACATGCAGTTTGTCACCACACCCCCTGTTCCAGGGCAGGAGGGGGGTCACTCTTCCTTCTCCAGTCCCCAGTCCTGCCCACAGCTCATGGTGATGTCCCCGGGGTGAGTCAGGGTTGTGCCCCAACCCTGCAGCCCTGCACGTCCTCTCCAGCCAGTAAAGACCAACAGAGCTGAGCCCACCATGTCTGGTCATCTGTCCAGGGAGATTCAGACCCCCCAGGCCCAAGGGAGGAGGGCTCTGGGGATCCCAGGAGGGGTGGGAGCAGTGAAGAGCTGGGGTGAGGCTGAGTCCCAGTGTCCTGTACCCCATTACAGCCACTGGCACCCCTCCAGAGGTGTCCCTGGAGTTCAAAGTGCCCCACAGCCAGGGACCTTCACCTCAGGGCTGCTGGCCCAAGGGGACACAGCCATGCTCCGAGGGCTGGGCAGGCTGGTGGTCACCAGGAGGGTCCGGACCTGCTGGTGGTGACCACCTTGCTGTGACCTTGGGGGTTCCAAAGCAGGAACACCTGCCCTGCTTCTCCTCTGGGAGTGGGGCTGGTTCCCAGCCCTAGAGTGGTGCTGGTGGCCCAGCCCGCAGCACCAGTGATTTATGGGGTGTCCCAGAGCAGCAGCAGTGCCCTGTGGAGTGTCCCAGAGCAGCAGCAGTGATTTGTGTGTTGTCCCAGAGCAGGACTCAGAGGTGCTGCCCATCCTTGCCAGGGACTGTCACCCTCCCCACAGGGACCAGCAGCACCTCCTAGGGACCCCACACTTGTCCCCAACCCCAGGGGGGCTCAGGCACCCAGACTGGACACCATGCAGGGGTGCAGGACCACCTTGGCCTTGGTGGATCCCTGAGAGGCTCCAGGAGCAGAGCCAAGAGCTCTCCAGGCCCCTCCCTGTCCCCAAGGGGTGACTGGTCCCCTGTCCCTGGGCCCAGCCCTGCCCACCTGCTCTGTCAGGCCTTGCTGTGCCAGAGGCCACGGGGCCACTGGCCCCAGTGAGGGTTTATCTGCTCCTGCACTGCTGGCAGGAAGCTCCCAGGATCCTCCTTCCCTGGGGTCACTGGGCCACGGCCACCCTGGCAGTGTCCCCATTGGCCGATGTCACCTGTATTCAACATTCCCTTCAAACCAGTGAACATTACAATATATTTATCTTTCATATATTAGAGATTTCCTGCTTCGAGGGAGGGGGGAGACCCATGGCTTGATTTGGAGGGGAAAGGGGCAGTGGGACCCCCAGGGGAGCACCCAGGGGTGCCAGGGGGGAGCAGAGGGAGCTGTGGGGCTGGGCAGGGGGAGAAGGGACACTCAGAGCCCTCCCAGCCCTGGAGGGGGCTGGAAAAGCCCTTTTTAAACTGCATGTTAAGTACAGCCTCAAGTCTGGGATCCTCGAGCCCTTCAGGGAGCTTTGGGAAGGACTCCCATGGGAAGGAGACCCTCTGTGAAGGGCTCACCCACAGCTCTGCTGAACCAGGACACAAAATAAGGGAAAGGCAGAGAGAGGGGGAAGAAGCCAAAGCTGTTTCCCACCTGCTCCAGCCCCAAATCCCAGGGCTCCAGGGGGATCTGCAGCCACAGCCACCTAATTCCACAGCACTCTGGGCCCCCCAGCCACTATTCCCAGGCTTTGGAATGCTGAACCCACCACCAGACACCACTCCATGAGAGCCAGGACCAGGAGCTGGGGTTTTTGGGAGGTGGGAGAGCAGCCCCCCACAGCTCCCAGCCGGAGGGTGAAATTGGGATCTGGAGGGAGCAACACCAGCGAGGAGGACACGGCATCACTCACACATGGATTGCTACAGGGATGCAGGGACTGGGACAGCCCCCCCGCCCCCCTTGGCTGCCCCCAGCCCCACTGGGACAGAGAGAATCCCAGGGGCTGCTTCCTGGGCAGGAAGGAAAGGGGACATGCACACGGATCCGGCCCTGCTTCCTCGGGCGGGAAAGGGAGGAGAGGAGGAGGAGGAGGAGGGGCTGTAGCAGCACCTCAGTTCTTCAGGATGGTCTCATAGGCTTGGTAGATGTACTGGGACACCTCTGGTGCTCGGCATTTCAGGGACAACTGTGGGGAGAGACGAAAGAGTGGGGTCATGGAATCCCACCCCACGCTGGAGAGCCACCAGCCCCAAAGCAGAGCCCTGCATGCTGCAGCACCCTCCCACGGGGCAATCCAGCTCCTGATTTCAGCTGGAAAATGGTTATTAAATCCCTACAAGCCCTCCCAGTGCAGAGCCATCCACATGCAGCACAGGCAGGGAACAGGCAGGGGCAACACTCCAGCTTTTGGGATTGGATTCAGTGCCTGGCACTCCAGGGTGAAGGGTTCCCCAGAAACATCCTCCTCTATGAAGAAGAACAAGCCCCTTCAGGAATTTACTTAAATATTAAGTCATTCCAAAATCAATTAGCTCCTCAAGCAGGACAAGTTCATGGAGAATCATCTGGGATAACAATTTGCAGCTATCCTCATCCCCAGTGACACCAGGAGGGTGGTGGGGACATCCCAACCCTCAGAAACATCCCCCTCCTTGTGCCAGCCCTGCTGGGAAGGAGAGACAGGAGGCACCAGGAGAGTGGCAAGGCAGGGGAAAACATAGGGGGAGGGAAGAATATCCAGGCAGCAGCCAGGGAGAGCCCAAAGCCAGGGAAAAACCAGTGTCTAACCTCCAAATCCTGCAAGAGCGGGCGGGCCGGCGAGGGCGGGCGGCGGGGATGGAGACACAGAGAGAGGAGTCAGGGTGGCACAGCTCGTCCCACCCCAAAAAGAACAGGCTGCCAGGGAGGTGGGGTGGGGACAGGGAAAGCAGGACATCGGGATAGCTCATGGATGAGGTGTGGATAGATCCCTGCTCAGGGTATGCTCCAAGGACAGGCTTTAATGGAGCTGGGTAGGTTGGGACCCCTCTGTGTCCTTCAGCTGTCCCCACAGGAGCAGTGTCACCCTCCCCACGAGAGAGGGACAGCAGGGCTGGCACCAGCACCACCAGCAGCTGGGGAGGTCCCACCAGCAGGGATGTGTCCCCCAGCTCGGGGCAGGGAAGGCAGGGAGCTGTCCCAGGGGGTTGGGAGCAGGCAGGGGATGGGATGTACCATAAAGCTGGGATTGCTGGGCTGGATCCGGAGCTCTGCCAGCACCCAGATGCCATTGGTGAGCTTCAGGGATTGGTAGAGCATGTCCTGGCCCTCCACGTTCCTCTTGGCGATGGTGAAGATGTTGCTGCCTTGGAGTTTGCTGCTCACAGCATCTGGCATGGGAGAGAGAGGCTGAGGGGCTGAGCTGAGCCCCTGCTCCCCTTGGATCTGCTCCTGCCCCATCTCCTCCCCTCCTTGTCATGGAAGAGGCTTAGATTGGGTATTAGGGGAAATTCCTTCCTGGAAAGGGTGTTCAGGATGGCACAGCTGCCCAGGGCAGTGCTGGAGTCCCCACCCCTGGTGGCATTTAACAGCTGTGTGGATGTGGCACTTGGGGACAGGGTTAGTTAAGCCTGATCCGAGCTGAGGGGGTGGAACCCACCTGCATTGAGGGAACAGTCTTTGATCTGGAACTGGGTCTCGTTCTCATTGGGAATGTCCTTCCAAGTGGCCAAGAACATCTGCCTCTCTGCAGGGAGGAAGGACACCAGCACTGAGGGAGCTGCCAGACTGGCCACCCCCAAAGGTGACACAATACAGGTGACACAGCAGCGAAGGGATGTCACCCCGCCATCCCCTCCAGCAGTTCCCCAAGGCCAGGCTCAGGGCAGCCACCTGCTTTTGGGGGCTCACCCAATGTGATCAAGAAGGTCCCAGGGCCTGGGGACAGGTGACAGAGTGCACCTTGCTGGAGCCACGGTCACCCAACTCACCCATCTTGCCATCCTCCACGAACAGGATGTGCAGGGGGTACAGGGTGCTGAAGTAGAAGACGTCAATGTTGTTCTTCACCGCCACCTGTAGTGGAAGGACACGGGGATTTCAACACCTCTGACCCACAGCACGTTCCCAAAATGTCCCATCCCCATCCCTCTGGAGCCAGATGTCACTGCAGCAAGCACCTGGCTCCTGCTGCCACACCTCCCTCTTGATTCTCCAAGGGACCCTGCCCTACCCCCAGCTCCCCAGGAGGGACAGCCCGTGTTCCCCACCTGGAGGTTGTTGAGGGGGTCCATCTTCATGACAGAGCCCACTGTGTTCAGGGGCAGGGAGATCTCCACGGACTGGTTGGGAGCCAGAGGTGCGTGCACCTGGAGAGGAGCTGCTGGGGCCAGGCCGAAGCTGCGAGGACACCAGGGAAGGCAGGGGGTCAGGCTGGGGACAGCAGCTGATGGCACAGGGCACTGTCCATCCAACCCTGGTGCTCCCTGCCTTCTTCCACCGACATGCCAGGAATCACCTTGCTGCCCCTGCACTGTCCAGGAAGGGCTGGTTCCTGCCCTGCCCACCCTGGGGCAACCCCAAGATGTCCCCCCTTCCTCCTACACCCATTGGCAGCACTCCCACAGCATTTCCTCAGCACCTCTGAGGGAAAAGAAAGCATCAGTTTCCCGGGACAAACAACAGGACAATGGCCAGAGCCCTGAGGAACGGCCTCTTCAGCCAACTTCTTAGAGGCTTTGGTTTGATGCTCATCATCACCACAGCCATCAGAGAGGGAAGGGTCATCACCAGAGGCTGTTCCCAGCCCTTGCAGCTCCTTCCTCACACCCTTTTCCACATCAAACTGCTTTGGGCAGCATCTCCACAGGTCCCAGGAGACCCCAGGCCAGGTGGGACTCACCTGTTGCGATTGAACTGGATGGCAAAGTCAGACATGACCTGCAGGGCTTTGTTGGTCAGCACGAGGTCCATGGAGATGGAGCCCACCTGGCGGCTGAAGGTGCCAGAGATCTCCAGCCCCTTGGCTTTCATGGCAGGGAGCCAGACCTGGGCCAGGGAGACAAGAAACCCTTGGGGTGTCACCTGTCACCCAAAACAGATCCTCTGGTGCTCTCCCACCTCCTCCAGGGGAGGCTCTGCTGTGGGGCGTGGGCACAGGGGTCTGTGCTCCCCTTAATCCCGAGCTTGGCTGCCCCACTCACCATTTTGGGGGCCACGTAGGATCCTGAGAGGGTCCCCACCCCACCGGTGAGGTCGAAGAGGTCGTCCAGGCCGCTACCATTTGTGGGTGCCGTGGCTCTGGGAGCTGGTGTGAGGCCGATCCTGCCACCACCATCCATCTGTGGGGACAAGGGAGGGGTTATGGGGGGCACCACAGGGAGGGAGACAGGAGGAGGAAGAGGAGGATGAGGAGGAGGAGGATGCAGAGAATGAGAGGGTTTGGGTGTGAGGGCACACTCACAGCAGGGCTGCCTCCCACATCGCTGCGCAGCTGCAAGAGAAGAAAGGGGCATCAGCAGGGGCAGGGCTGAGGGCAAAGGGGACCCCAAAATGTCCCCTCTGGACACTCCCTGAAAGCAGGGAGTGAAGCAGTGTGGGGCATCAAGGGCCTGGAGTCAGGATGCTCCAGTGGTCCCTCCCCAGGAGCTGTGAGGGGCCATGGCTGTCCCCAGAGGGAAGCAAGGTGTCACTGGGGCTTGGGGGGAGCAGGGGCAGCCAGGGGTGGGCACGGGGCTGGAGGGCTGGGCAGAGGGTGATCCATACCCCTTCCGACTCGTCCCCCATCTCCAAGCAGAAGCAGACAAGGTGAAGAGAAGAGTCAGCCACATGCAGAGAGAAGCCAGGAGAGAAGAGACAAAAAGAGAGAGAGAGAGAGAGAAGGGGAGGAGGGGACAGAGGTTAGTCCTGACACATCTGTCTGTCTGTCCATGGCTGTCCTGGAGCCAGGGGACAGAGCCAGACCTCATTCCCAGCCTCAGTGCCAGCCCATCACCAATCTCTGTGAGCCACAAGGTGCCAGGGCAGCACTTGCAGGGTTACAAAACAGGAAAGGCAGCGACCTGCCTCCCCTTGGGATAGATCTGCCTGATTTCATGAGTCATGGAGGAAACTCCAAACTCTGTTCCTTCAGGGAGCCTGGCCCATCTCCAGCACTCACAGGGCAGGTGTTCCCACACAGGGAGAGGTTTCCATCCCGCCTCACCCTGAGGTCAAACCATTGCTGCATTCTCAGGAGGACATGCTGTCACCTCTGGAGCTCCTGGAACAGGGGACACCCCACAGGCTGGGAGTGGGCACATCCTGGCCCAGCCCTGCAGCATTTGGGGGCCAGAGAGGGGCCCCCAAGAGCAGCCACTCCTGCAGCACAGCACATGGAGTGGGAACGTCCCCACCAACCAAGAGAAAAGGCAGTCCATGGGATAATGGCAGGATAAATTAGGGTGCAGTGCCCTCTGTCCTCACCCACTGCAGGAAAGGAGCAGCCCAGACTTCCCCAGGCTGACAAGTCTGTCCAATCCCAGAACAGCCCAGACTAGAGCCAGCATCAAGCCCAGCACAATGCCAGCAGGATAGGCTGGAATCAGGGAAGGAGCACAGGAGCTGGGACGTACCAGGGTGTCCAAGCCACCCACGAGGAGGTTCACGGCGCCCATCTGCACAGGGGTGGCCATGGGTGGCCCACTCACTGGGGGGCCCAGGTCCAGGTTGAGCAGGTCCCCCAGCAGGTCCTCCTGGGTGGGGATCACAGAGGGCTGATCCGTCACTGGCCCCCCTGACGGGGCTGTGTCCGGGCTCTCGGCATTCTCATTCCTGAAGGGATGGCATGGGAAAGACGGGAGAGGGTGAGGAGCTCCAGCTGGAACAGGAGGTCCAACCACAGACAGGAGTTGGCCCAGCTGGACCCTCCATCCTATCCTGGCTCCCAACATTTCAATAGCAAGCAAAACTCCACCATGCCATCCTGGCTCCCAATACATTCTCATGGAGATCACCTTCCACTGGGATCACTCCTTCTGCTTTTTAAGGCCAGTGTTGAACCCACACAGCTCTGCTCCGACAGAACCTCCTCCTTTGGGATGGGAGCTCAGCTCTGAGCCCAGTGGCACCCAGCAGCCCCACAACCACTCAGCTCCACATCCAACCCCTCCATCCACAGCCCTGGAAGTCCCAGCACTGGGTTGGGAACACAGGAACACTCACGAGTCCGTCCGTGGGGGCAAACTCTTGTGCACGACGCCCCTGCTGCCCTCCACGAAGGCGCTGGGGGGTTTGTGGTACACTGAGGCCAGGGTCCCAATGTAGCAGATGAGCTCATCCAGCAGTGTGGGCTCGATCAGATCCGTCTCCTCCGAGATTAGAGGCTTCTCCGCCAGCACCACCTCCTTGGCAGCCACAGGGTCCGTGGAGAGCAGGCGCCAGTAGATGTAGCCACGATCCCGCAGGTCGGGGTTGTCCGAGTCCTTTGGGAAGCCATTGGGAAGCTGCAGCTACTACAGAGCTGCTTGGAGCAACTGCAGCCTCTACAGAGCTACTCAGAGCTGCTTTTCCCATCTAAGCCTTGCCAGGAGGGATCACAGGGAGCAAAGAGGCCACAAGGTGCTTCCTGAGCCATGGGAGTGTCCACACTCTCCAGACTTTCAACTGTCAGCATTCCCAGAGGGACTTGGGACAAGGGCCTGGAGGGACAGGACACAGGAAATGGCTTCCCACTGCCAGAAGGCAGGGAGAGATGGGATATTGGGAAGGAATTGTTCCCTGGGAGGGTGGGCATGCCCTGGCACAGGGTGCCCAGAGCAGCTGTGGCTGCCCCTGGATCCCTGGCAGTGTCCAAGGCCAGGTTGGACATTGGGGCTTGGAGCAGCCTGGGAGAGTGGAACATGTCCCTGCATGCTGGAACAAGAGGATCCTTAAGGTTCCTCCCAGCCCAAACCATTCTGAATTAAGCTCTGATTACCTGCCTGCTGTCACATGACCAAGCTATTCCCACTGCCCCAGGGGATGGGAAGCCCTGGGAAGCTCTCCCAGGTGTCACCCACCTGTGTGGCCAAGCTCAGCACCTGCTGCACCAACTCCTGTGTCTCTGTGGGCTTCTTCAGGAACAGCTTCACGATGGCCGTCAGCAGCTGTAGCTGGACCTGTAGGGGACAGACAGGGTGAGGGACAGACAGACAGGTCAGACTGGGTTTGTGCAGGAACACATGGATTTGCCCCAGGACCTAACCCCAGCCTGCCTTTCAAGGGACCAAAGGCACGGTGACCGTGGCAGTGACCCACGTCAGGGCACCTCACCTGGTCCCTTTCCAGCCCATTTCCACACCCTCAGACACAAGCAGACCCCAACACTACGGGGCAGGATCTTGGGAGCAGGTTACATGGTCCCACAGGGAACAGGCCAGAACATCCTTTGACTTCCACATGGATAAGCAGCAGGAATTCCCCCGTGACAGTCCCTCCCAACCTCTCAGAGAGCCTGGACCTCTGGCTTTGCCACTTAGCACTTGTAGACTTTACCCTATTCACTGTCACTTGGTTAACAGGGTGTTTTGCAGTTTTCCAGAGATGGAAACTCTCCAAAATTCCACAGGCAAACCCAATGGCCTCAGTTGCCCTGGGAGACAGGGCAGGCACTGCTCCCTCTGCTCGTTTTCCAGCTCCAAAGGGAAGCTGTGCTGGCACAGTGAATCAGGTGACTGCTTGGTGCCTCCCAACCATGGAATAGGGAAGGCACTTGGGACAACTCATGGTGGCATTTCATAGAACCATGGGACAGCTTGGGCTGGAAGGGACCTCAAAACCCATCTCATTCCCTCCCTTGCCATGGGCAGGAACACCTTCTACTATCCCAGGTTACTCCAAGCCTGGTCCACATCCTACACCCAAACCTGCCGTGGGACACGGCCGCTCCAAGCACCTGCACGAACAATCCCTTCAGAGCAAACTGTCCCCTGCTCCACTAGGCAGGAGCTCTGTCACAGTGTCACCCTGAGCCAGCAGGTCCCCTGGCACACCTGGGTGCTCTCATCATGGAAGCCCTCCAGGAAGCTCTCCAGCAGCTCGTCGGCGTTGTCGATGCGCTCGGCGTATTCCCCCACAATCCAAATCATGGCAGCCCTGGCCTCGGGCTCATCCAGGGAATCCAGGTTCTCGCAGAGCGTGGCAATCACACTCTCGTACCTACCCGAGGAGAGGACAAAAAGCAGGAGAAAGCTCACCAAGAGCAGGAGACCCAAATCCTGATGCACCCAAATTCCAAACCACAGCAGAACTGTGGCCAAGGGCACCGTGCCTGGGCCTTGTCCCATGGGCAGGGCCTGCACTGATCCCAGATCACATTCCCTGCTCCTGAATTAACCCTGCTCACCTGATCCGCTCCTCTCCAGAACGGCCCAGAGCCACGGGCTATTCTTGCAGAGCACTGCTCGTTACTGATTCAGTTCATTAGTATTTATTACCACTATTAGTCCCTGACTTCCTGATTACAGAGTTGCCTATTCATCCTGGCTCAGCTGGAACATTCCCTCCCCTCTCCTCCTGCTGCCCTTGTTCCAGCACCAGGAGCTGGATTGAGAGCCAGGGCCAGTTTCTGCTGACGCAAGGGACCTGCACATCCCTGGCAGCTCCTCTCAATTTGAGTGTCTGGATCTGGGACTGCCACCATGGACTGATCCAGGGGCTAGGGACAAAAAAAAAACCCCAAAGCCACACGTGCTGGGCAGAGGGGGCTCCGGGGGCTTCATCCCACCACAAGTTTGTGGCTCGCAAAGCACAGAGGGGTGGGAAGAGCTCATGTAGGACTGGGAGTATCCTGGAGAATCCAAATCCCAGAGAATCCCCACGCACTTGTTGGGGTACTTGCGGAAGATGTCCTTGATGACCACGATGGCCTCCTGCACCACGTAGTTGACCTTGGTCTGGATGAGGTCCAGCAGGGTGCTGACACAGCGCTCGGCCGATTGCTGCCGAAGGGATTCAGTCACACAGGGACAGTCCCGGGCAGCGACCCCCTCACATCCCCATCCCAAACCTGCCACTGCCACTCCCCCTTATCCCCTCCCAAATCCAACCCACAGTGGAATGGGGGACACCGAGTGTGGTGTCCCCTTCACATCCTGGTGTGAATCCTCCTCATTCTCTTTGCACATTCCCACAGGCTCCTCTCTCCTCATGGGAAGCATTCCAGCCATGCAGAGCCACCTTTCCGAGGTGTTTTAATTAATCCCCTTTGGAAAATTATCCCCACAGGGAAGCAATCCCCAAGCAGCCCCTCAGGAAGGGATGGATTCCCTCCCAGCCCCTCGGGAGGGAATCAGCTCCTTCCCAGCCCCTCAGGAAGGGATCAGCTCCCTTGCAGTCCCACTCTGGTCCCCAAGAAGCCACTGGTATCATTCACTGCACTCAGAACTCCTGGCCCTGTTTTAGGCAGGGATCCTGAAGCAGCTCCAGCAGTAAAGGATAAGGGGATGGAATACCCTCCTGGCACCCCACTGATCCCTGTGGAACAACCATGGCTCATCCCCATGCCTGGAAAGGTTCCAACTTGCAAATTGCTGGGATGAGATGGCCACCATGTGCTGGAAAGTGCTGCCCTGCCCAACCACAGGTGCCACAAGGCCCCGTCGTGTCCCAGCGCTCACCTCCACCTTGATGGCACAGCGGCCGATGGCTCTCACTGCCTTCCTGACAAAATCCACATCCACCTCCGTGGCGTATTCCTTCAGCTCTGCCAGCACCTGAGGGATGGCACAGCACAGTGAGAGCCTGGCAGCAAGGCAAAGCCACCAGGAGAGCGGGGCAATGACCAGCACGAGCAGGCTGGGTGTGACAGCTGCTCCTGGCCGTGTCCCACAGAGCTGGGGCTGGGACTTGGATACCCCTGGGTGCCCCAGCTCCTGACCTGAGCTATGTTGGCCTGGGAGGCCAGGCGGATCATGATGTCCAGTTTCTCCAGTTTGACGTAGATGGGGTCGTTGTACTTGACAAAGAACACCTTCATCTCGTGCTTCAGGATCTCGGGCCTGGGGGCAGTGAGAGGCAGCGTTAGGGGGGACATGCACTCACAAGGTTTTGGGGGCGTATTCAATGCCAAGGAATCCATGTCACCGTGATTATGCCCCAGGATTCTGTCCTTTGGCTCCCCTTTGCTGGCACGTAGAGGACAGAGCACAACCTTGTCACAAACACGGGCCAGACGTGAGGCAACGGGGGACCTTTGTCCTGCCAAGGCTGGAAGGGATGTTTTAGTGGGAGCAGGGACACAAATCCAGACCCCAGGGCTAGGCTGGACCTTTCTCACCAGCTCACCCTCTCTCTAAGCTGGGAAAGAGCTAGGCCAGGTCCAGCTCCAAGCTGCCTTCCACATTCCCACTCCCAGGGACACTAATTGCTTTCCACTTCTCCCAGAAATTGCTGCTATTTTTAAGAGACAACCACAGCGCTGACTGGGAGGAGAACAAATCATCTGACTGGGCTGGGGCTCTCCAGCTGCCACTCCTGCTCCAGGCACACGTGTGGGGCCTTGGCCACCTCCTGCCCACCAGGATTTTAGATCAGCAAAGGGACAAAAGGACTCTGAGCACTTGTTCAATGAGGACAACTGTAGAGAAAGCAGCTGGCAACACAAAAATCCCTCCCCACACACTGAGTGACTACTCCAAATTCTCACAGCTTTTGGCTTTTCCATTCTTTGCTGCCCCAAATAAAGAATAAATTAATCTAAAGGATTCATAAAACTGGAGATCCCAGCTTAGCTCCCTGCTCATTCCCTCACCTGACTGGCTCAAGACCAGGCTGGATAGGCCTTGGAACTACCTGCTCTAGTGGAAGGCATCCCATGGCAGGGGGTGGGATGAGATGAGCGTTAAGATCTCTCCCAACCAAACCATTCCATGATTCCATGACTCTCCTTGGATTTTAAATAACAGTGAAGAAAACACCCTACAGGATGTGTTGTGACACTGCTGCAGTCAGAGGGACTGAAGCAACTGTGGCTAGGAGGGGACACCTGGACACCCACCTTTTCTGCACGATGAGGTTGATGTTGCGGAGGGCCACGTACTGCAGCTCGGGCTCAGCGGACAGCAGAGTGACCAGTGGTGGGGCCAACTTCTTCAGGAGAGTGCCATAATAATCCAGGTCTTTGGACAGCATCTCCATGAACTTCATCAGCACCTTGACAGCTGACAGCACCACGGCAGAGTTGGCGTGGGACAGCCGTGGTGTCACCCGCTCGCAGATGCTGCCGGGGCAAGGGGGAGGGAAAGGAAATGATCCCAGCCCTTCCTCCTGCTGAAAAACTCCTGCCAGCACAGAGGTAGGACTTGCAGGAAAGCTGAATGGCACTTGGGAGCTACCCAGAGGCTGAACTGATTCCTGAATGCCCCAGTGAAGGTTATTCCCCAGGCCCTGCAGAACCCTCTGGTGGTGACCCCATTTCGGGGCTCCCTGGTGCCCATTGTCCCCTGCAGCCACATTTTAAGCAGCTCGAGGAGTACAATCCCAGTGCCAGGGCTCACTATGGGACCAGGGCAGGCTCCAGATGGCCGTGCCCAAGGCACAGGTCCAGCAGATGCCCGCTGTCCCACCTCCTGCAGCAGGGTCAGGAGGATGAAGACTCTCCTCAGAGGAGAAGGGGCAGCCTCAAACCCTGCCTGTCCCCTCCCCTTTCCAGCCCAGTGTCCCCTCACCTCTGTGCTTCCCGGTCATCCTTGGGCATGTAGTTTGCCAGGCAGTCCAGGATGAAGATCTGGCCCCACTCAGTGCACTCATTGAGGGCTGTGAGCAGCTTGTTGATGGACTGGGGGTTGAGGTCCAGGAGGTTGCTGCTGGGATGAGACTCTGCTATTTCCGACAGCGCCGCCACCGCGTTGGCCACCACCTGCCAGGGGGGACAGGACACGGATTGGTGACACCAAATATGGCATGAGGGGATGAGCTGCCTCCTCACTATGAGCCCCTCACATCCCACCTACATCTGGGCTCCAGCTTCTCTCTCCCCCCAGCAGATCTGAGGGGGATGGATGAGCCATCCCCACTGGCACGCTCCCACCACCCACGCTGCATCTCCAGCAGCTCCCACGTGTTCCACAGGAGTCAGCCTTGGCTTCATGCCCAGATCCCTTCCCCAGGCAGCTCCAAGGAGCCCCAGAGCTTTCCACACAGCTCCTGGGCTCAATACTATACCCAGGGTAAGACTGGAAAAGCAGGAAAGGCTGTGGGAAGAGCAACCCTGGGGAAAGGTGGTTTGAAAGTTCCCCATGCCTGGAGAAAGGGAGGGAAGCCAAAGCTCAGCTGCCAGGAAGAAGAGAGGCAAATGCCACTGGCTCTGTGATATCAGAACCAAGCACCAGCTTCCCTTTGCACTTCCCACTGGGAACAGAGGAATAACACACTGCCAAGGGATGGGAGAAACCCTCCGTCCAGGACACAGGGCTGTGGGGCAGGGAACTCAGCCCACAGTCCTGAGAAGCAAAAATTCCCCAGAAGTGGTTTGTTAACACCAAAAAGCGAGTCTGGGAGGAAGGGAGTTGGACGCGAACGTGATGGGAGAGCGGTGACTGCCATTTGGATGAAGAGGAGGTGGAGAAAGCAAAGAATGATCACCATGGGGTTGGAGTCTGAGATGAGATCTTTGAGAGTGTCCAGGAAGCCCTGGTCCTCCACCAGCTGGGCGTTGATGTCGTGGAGCTTGGCCACGCAGACGGCGGCCGTCTTGCGCACGTAGGGGTCCTCGTCCTTGAGGCACTTCCGCAGGGGCTCACACAGATATTCCGTGATCTTGTCCACCCGGATGCAGCCCATGGTCCGCACAGCCAGAGCCCGGATCAGCGGGTTGGGGTCCTCACAGTCCTGCAGGGAGGAGAGGCCACGCTGGGTATGTTGGGCTCCTCAATCACAGGGATCTCCGGTGGGTTCAGCTCCTCCAGGAGGATTTGGGTTCAAAATCCCAAGGTTTTCATGTGCCGCTCTTGAGAACAAGTCACCCAAGAGAAGTTTCTCTCTTGTCCTGCACCCACTGAGTTCCAACACTCATTCCCAGAGCTCCTCAATCCATCCAGAAATCCTATGTCCTCATCATTTACACCAGGGACCTGAACCCAACCTGATGCTGGAAATGCATACTGGGATTATTATGTGGGGTTTATCCTCCCAAAAGTGCCTGAACTCCCTCTAAAGCCCACCAGGCCTTTTCACCGAGTGGTTTGGCAACATCCTGGTTCCTAACACACTCTTCAGTTCCCAACTCCAGCGGGAAGATCACGAGTGATTTCTCAGCACATAAATTCACATGACAGCTCTCGATCATGGGAGCTGCCCACACCCCTGACTGAGCGAGTGGCACAGGACAGCTGCCAAAAACTGGGTTTCTGCATTACTGGACAAACTCAATCAGTTTCCTAGAGCTTGGAGAGCCCCTCTCCTCCAGAAGGGAGAGGCTTTGGAAAGCTGCCCACGCTCCCTGATTTGCAGCTTGGCGTGGTGAACGGGCACATGGTGTCCCCTGTGGCCCCAGGGACACGGAGCCCTGTCCCCTCACCTTCACAAAGGTGTTCACAGCCATGATGGCCATGTCTGGCTGGCTCTTGGCATAGTTCATCAGGTAGAGGTAGACCAGCTTCTTCAGCTCCAGGTTGTCTGTCTGCATGCAGTTCACCACATCCGGGAAGAGAGCACTGGAACACAGAGAGCTCTGTGGAGGCAGGACACGGCCACGCTGCCCACGGGATCCCCTTTCCCAGGGAGAACCCAGCTCTCTCCTGGGAGGAAAGGCTGGGAGAGCTGGGGGTGTTCACCTGGAGAAGAGAAGGCTCCAGGGACACCTCAGAGCACCTTCCTGGGGCTAAAGGGGCTCCAGGAGAGCTGGAGAGGGACTGGGGACAAGGGCTGGAGGGACAGGACACAGGGAATGGTTTCCCACTGCCAGAGGGCAGGGATGGATGGGATCTTGGGAAGGAATTGTTCCCTGGGAGGGTGGGCAGGCCCTGGCACAGGGTGGCCAGAGCAGCTGTGGCTGCCCCTGAATGCCTGGCAGTGTCCAAGGCCAGGTTGGACAGGGCTTGGAGCAGCCTGGGACAGTGGAAGGTGTCCCTGCCCATGGCAGAAGGTTGGATTAGATTGGCTTTAAGGCCTTTTCCAACCCAAACTATTCCATGATTCTATGATTCCATGACCTGAGCACACCCTGCAGCAGACATGGCTAAAATGGCCATCCCCAGTGGATTTTTTTTATGGATCTGCATCAAAACCAGCTCTTGATGGACCAAAACTGAGCTTTCCCACATGGGTCTGCTGCATCCCCACTCCAGAGGTGCTCGAGAATTCTCTCAGGCACAGGATGGGGATGTTGGGGTACCCTGTGCAGGGCCAGGAGCTGAACTGGATGACTCTTGTAGATCCCTTCCAACACAGGACACTCCAGGATTTTATGCATCATCACAGGATGGTGTCAAAAGGAAGAGCCCCACTCCCCTGGGAGAGTCCTGAGCACCAGGACGCTGCTGGAGACATGGAGGGGAATGGAGTGGAGCAGGTGCCTGCACAGAGCTGGGGCTTCCCCTTCCCAAACATCCTGGAGCTGCGGGATACCAGAGATGCTGTTTCATCCAAAAACAGACCAATCAAACAATTAAACCACCTCAGGGGAGGCAACCAAGATCCCAGACCTAACACAGGGGTTATTCCACCCTGACAGATGTCCCAAGGTTCCACCTCCACAAACCCAGCCAGCTCTGACAGGATCAAACCCAGGGTCCCCCTAAATCCAGGGAACTGGGCTTTGCAAAGCTGCTACCCACCTGGGTTGGTCTCACCCCGGGCTAAACCAGGCTTTGCTGGCACCTCCTGGGGAGCAGCAAACTCAGCAAACTGCTTCCCTGCAGCCCAAAACAGGTACACACCAAGAAAATGGGCTGACACAGCCACAGAATCATGGAATGGGTTGGGAATCATGGAATCTTTAAGCTTTAGTGGGCAGGGACACCTTCCACTGTCCCAGGCTGCTCCAAGCCCCATCCAGCCTGGCCTTAGACACTGCCAGGGATCCAGGGACAGCCACAGCTGCTCTGGGCACCCTGTGCCAGGGCCTGCCCACCCTCACAGGGAGGAATTCCTTCCCAATATCCCATCTAAATCTCTTTTAGTTTAAAGCCATTCTCCTTTGGCCTGTCACTATTTGTCCATGTAAAAAGCTGTTCTCCCTCTTTTTTTAAGCCATTTCAAGCACTGGAAGCTCCTGCCATTTCCAAGTAATTTCCACAGTGGTTCCAAGACAGACACTCCCTGCTGCTGCTGCTCTGGGAGCCAGGGATGCCCCAGTTCTCCCAACCCTGAGCATGTTTTCCCTCCATTTACTCTCAAATGCACTGTGAAAACCAAATTGCTGATGCTGCCTGTGGTGGGACAGGTCCGTGCAGGAAAAGGCATGGAAAGGGCCACGTGCAGCTCAGCCAGGTGGAAAAGGGGAAGCAGGAACAGCAGCTGCCTGACCTTTAGGACTGGAGAGGCTGCAAGGCGTTTATCAGCATCCAGGCACTGCCACTAACCCTCCACCACAAAGACTCCAAGGGGGTCCTGCTTGTTTTTAGTAACACAGAGGAAGTGGGAATAATCCCAACAAACTGATCTGGCAGCCAGACCAATCCTCTTTTAGCCAGATTACAACAAAAGCCAGGAGAGCCCCCACCTGCCAGGTGGCCACGTGGACACAAACTGCACTCCAGGAGGTAGAGCTGCAGCCAGGAGCGTACCTGGGTGAATCCCAAGGGGAAAAGCAGCATGCAACCCCTCTTGGAAGCAACAGGGGGAAAAGGGAACCCCAAAAGCCACCTGGGTTTGGCTTGGGCACATGGGAGAACAGCATGAAGGAGATGTTTAGGATAAGTTTCAGGAAAAGGTTCTTCCCCAGAGGGTGCTGGGCACTGCCCAGGCTGCCCAGGGAATGGGCACAGCCCCGAGGCTGCCAGAGCTCCAGGAGTGTTTGGACAGCGCTGCCAGGGACAGGGATTGTTGGGGTGTCTGTGCAGGGCCAGGAGTTGGATTGTATGATCCTTGTGGGTCCCTTCCAGCCCAGGATATTCCACAATGCAGCCCCACCACACACCTGACGTCCTTGCCGACAGTCATGGATGCAATCACCTTCTTCACAGCCTCCTTCTTCTTCTCCTTCTTGTCGCTGTTCAGCTCAGCTTTCAGCTCAAATATCTCCCCTGGAAAAGTGGGAAAAGTGGGAGCTCAGGGGTTAGTGGAAGGGGTACCCCACCCCTCTGCTAGGTGAGCACTGCTCCCACCTGCTGTGTGACAGGGTTCCTTTGCCACCCCTGAAAAGAGGGATTTAACTTCCCACACACCTCGCTGAGGGCTGGGGCTGCTCTGGGGGCTCAGCTCTCATCCATGGGAATGCAGACGAGCCTCCTGGTGAACCCCTGTGGCTCCTCCAGCCCCACAGGGATGGGAGATGCTGCAGGGGCCAGGAGCACCCCACAGGCACTGGATGGGGTTAACCAGAGGGTATTTGTGCTTGTGGGATGGTTATCCCAGCCCCAGGAGGCCCCACCCTTCCCAGGGAGGATGGCAGATGGATTTTGGGCACTGCTCCTCAAACTCATATGAGGAAGGGTAGCTTCCAAATCTCAGCAACCCCCCAGTCCAGGGCACCATCTCCTGCCCTCCTGAAGCTACACTGAGCTCCTTATTCCCTCCTGGGCTGGCAGACTGAAGAGGAAGATGCCACACGGCTTCTCTCCACATTAATTCCTTGGTCTGGAGAGCACTTAAGGCCCCGAGTGCTGCCCAGGGGAGCTCCTGAGCCGCTAAAGCCGATCACCAGCTGCCACCAGCCCTGGCCAGGCTCAGGGGGCTGGGGACAATGTGTCCTGACCCCACAGCAGCCCAGGAGCTGCTTCAGAGCAAGGAGCAGGGTAGAGTGTCAGCCACAGCATCCCTCAGGGCATTCCCACAGGAGCTTCCCAACACTCCTCACCTGGTTTACACAGGTGTAAGAACCAGCTGGTGATTTTGGGATGAATTGTAACATTCCTGCTGCTTCCCTTACCTTTCTTGGTGGTGGTGAAGTACTTGGAGTCCGTCATGGTGGTCTTCAGCCAGCAGCAAGGCCCTGGAGAAGAGGCAGAGCACAGAGGTTCAGGATTGATAATTTCCTTGCAGGGATTCTTATGGAGAGCTCCGGGAAGGGAAAAAAACACGGGAGGGAAAGAGTTTGGGATCTCATGAGAAGAGTCACAAGGAGAAGCCCAATCCCTAAGGGAGGGTGAGCACCTCATAGCTCTGTGATGATGGGGAATCAGCTGGTTCTCCCAAGGGGATGTGGAGGAAGAAGGGAATCACTGAAGATTCCAGGGCTGCAGCCTTGACTTTGCTCATCCCATCCAGCACAGAGCCCGGCAGCAAGGGCTCAGTGATCCCCCCTGGATTCGTCCCTCCTCAGCCAAAAAAATGCTTTCTCAAGGAAAACTCACACCCAGCCCTCCCTTGCACCTACACAGGAACAGCTCTGGGCAGGGGAGAGGAACTGAGCCAAACCCCAGGCTCAGCTCAATGGGACAGCACGGCCGAGGGGCATGGATCTGCCAGATCAAAGGGAGCCTCTTCCAGAAACCAGCCCTGCTCCAGCAGGGTTGCTTTAAATTCCAAGGGTGCAAGGTTTCCGCCCAGCACTTGAGGCTCCATTATATAATTCAGGCAGTTTAGGGCAGATTTAGGGCTTGGCAGACTGAGGAAGGAGTCGTGCAGCCCTTTGGAAAGGTCAGTGGGGATTTGGCTTTTATGGCTGGTTTTCCCATCTTTCCTTCAACAGGGAAGGAACCAGAGGCTCGTCCTTGAAAGCCTGCAGTGGCCTTGCTGTTTTGGAGGGGCAGAAATACGGGAAGCAAAGCCAAGTGGGGGAAAAAAAAAAAAAAGAGATTAAAAAAAAGAGCTTGCGGATGGGTTTAAAATGCAAATGAGCATCTTGAAAGCCAAACGCAGCAGGAGCACAGAGGAACTGTGTCCTCTGTTCCCTGTCCAAGCTGGAGAGGGATCCCCAGCAGGGATAAAAAGAAAATCTGGATGAAATCTGGGGGCTGAGCACGCTGGGTAGAGCACACAGCTTGGCAGGGAGGGAGAGGGAAGGAGTTTGTGTGGGTTTGGGGCTGCTCTGGGGGCTGGCAGCATGATCCCGGTGCTATTCCAGAGGGGGAAGCCTATCACCACACTCTCACAGCCCTGCCCCTGCTGAGACAGGACACTCCTCCTGCCTCAGTTACCTGGGATTGATTCAGAGCCTTTTTTATCCCACTAAGTCGATGGCTCTCCAGGGAACAGCGGGAGCTCCGGGCTGCGCCACAGCTCTCTGCACCTCACTGCAGATCCCGTCCTGCCAGACAGGGAGGAAGGAAGGAAGGAAGGAAGGAAAGAGGATTCACTGCAGTCCCTCCGATTCCAGGACCTGGCTCGCACTCAGCCCTGCTCTGCAGAAGTGCCTGGAAAGCAAACTTGAAGCTGAGCAGGGAATTTCTGCAGGCAGCTTGGAGACATGAATCACACCGGCCACTTCCCTGAAGCTTCCCGCTCTCCCAGAGCAAGGGAAAGCACAGCCTGTGGTTTTCCCATCCACAGCCCCACTGATGTGTGGTTTAGCCATTCAAAACCCCACAGATTTCAGAGGCTGAGACAACCACCCATTCCCCACACTCCTGTAAGCCCTGCAGCAACTCCACGAAGCAAAGTGGTTCCTGCAGCTCGGAAATGAAGGCGCACCCCTTGCTCCTCACAGCAACACAACCTTCCCGGCAGGAAGCACCCCAAAGCCTGGAGCAGGGTGATGAGGGGATGCAAACACCTGCCAAACCCCAGAGCTCAGCACTCTGCACCCTGTGTGCCCCCCAGGCTGTGCCAGGGTGACGAGGCAGG
This sequence comes from Certhia americana, assembly GCA_018697195.1. NCBI lineage: Eukaryota > Metazoa > Chordata > Aves > Passeriformes > Certhiidae > Certhia > Certhia americana. The sequence goes on from CM031871.1 coordinate 13,436,482, forward strand.
GCTGGCTGCCAGCCCGGGACGCGGCTGCTGCAGGTGAATTCCCACAGCTCAGCCCTTGGGCAGGGGCCAGCGCTGCTGCCTGGCTCTGGTTTTAAGGATACAATTGTGTGGTGCAGAGCTGGGAGCTGAGAGGAGGTGTTTGCTCTCTCAGCCCCAGCAATTCCCACCCAGCTCCTTTCCACACTGATCTCCCAGTAAGAGGCTGAGTGGAGCAGCTCCTCACTCACAAAAAGCAGGACACAAGCAACAAAACAAAACACCCCTGACCTCGTGGTGGCTCAGATTTTACCCCCTCTTTGTACCAAACTTGTTTTAAGCTGGTCTGGCAAACAGGATTCAAGGAGTTAAGTGTCTACAAGGATCTGGAAGGTGCTGGAGAGGAGCACCCAGAGCTCCCCCACATCCAGCTTCAGCTCCTCAGGTCTGGTTTTGGGACAGGTTTTGGCAGTGGCACAAACCCAAAGCCTTTTGTCCCTGATTTTATTCACTCCACGGACTAAATTCCACAGCTCCACACAAACCAAAGCAATGCTGCTCTCCTGAGCCTCTCAAGCCCCCAGATCAGGGACATGGCAGACCTCAGCCACATCATTTTTCCCACTGCCATGCCAGCACCTCCCAAATTCAGCTATCCTGGGAAAGTAAGAGGCTCCTAAACTCAAAATACAACAACACATCACTGGGCTTCCCACCTGAGGTGGGTGCTGTCAGTGGATTCCTGGGAATGACACCAATGCCAAATGAGACTGCTGGTGCTGCTCATTTCCTCTTATGGAGAGTGGAGGAAAACTCATTTCTTCTGATACTTTTATCACCCCATTTTGGAATAATTCCTCCATCCTTGAAGGCTGAGATGATGCTGGCCAGAGACTTTCACAGAACCGTGGAATGGTTTGGGTGGGAAGGGACCTTACAGCTCACCTGCCATGGGCAGGGACACCTTCCACTTCTCCCAGGCTGCTCCAAGCCTCAATGTCCAGCCTGGCCTTGGACACTGCCAGGGATCCAAGAGCAGCTCCAGCTTCTCTGGGAATTCCATCCCAGCCCCTCACCACTCCCCCAGGGAACAATTCCTGCCCAATAACCCATCTATCCCTGCCCTCTGGCAGTGGGAAGCCATTCCCTGTGTCCTGTCCCTCCAGCCCTTGTCCCCAGTCCCTCTCCAGCTCTCCTGGAGCCCCTTTTGGCCCTGGAAGGGGCTCTGAGGTGTCCCTGGAGCCTTCTCTTCTCCAGGTGAACACCCCCTGCTCTCCCAGGCTGGCTCCAGAGCAGAGAAGCTCCAGCCCTTGGAGCATCTCCATGGCCTCTGGACTCAATTCTAGCTTCCACCACAGCCAGGGCCAGGATGCAGCCTTTAACCTCTGCCCAAGACATCCCAAATCCCCGCTTATCCAGCCCACCACAGCTCTCAGGTTGTACTAGACCCTCTGACAGCCCAGCCCAGGATTTCTCTGGCTGCCAGAGCTCTGATCTGCTGAGCCTGGCCCAGGTCTCAGGAAGGAAGGGAGGGAGCAAAGGCAGGAGGTTCACACACATTCCTGCTGTTCAGGGGGCTGTCATAGTTTAATCCTGACTGGACAATTTTGTAATATTGACACCTGATTAAACCAATCAAAAAGGTAGATACGCCTCTAGCGAATACACATTTTAAGGTGAAATTCCAGAAATAAGTCTCTTCTAATTTCCAGTAGGGTGACTTGAGAGCCTCAGCCCAGCTGTTTCCCATGGCTGGGCCGAGGCTCCCCCTGCCCTCCCCCATCACCCCTGGCAGGAAAAGGGGAAGGAGAGGCAGAGGAGGGGGGGAGGAAGGCTCAGTCCCATCCTGGCTGCTGAGATTTGTTAATCCAGGACAGTCCACACAGCAAAGCAGGGGCTGAGCCAGGCCCAGCATCTGCCAAGCAGAGAAAAGGGAGGTGATCAGCCCTGGTGTGAGACAGCTGAAGCCTGACCAGGCTGGAAAAAGCTCCTGGCCTTCCTCTCTCAGCACAGCTGGATTTAAAAGCAGCAGCCAGGCCTTGAGATCCTGGCCCAACTCCAACACAACTGCAATGCATCACCTGAACTGCCTTGTCCAGGCTGTGGCCTGTGTTAACTTTTTTCCTGACCAGATGAAACTTCCAAAGCATGAATCTTACCTAGAGAAAAAGAAAAAACCAAATAAAATGTAAAAAAAACCACAACACGAGACTTAATGTCAGAAAAAGTACAAAGAAGATCTTAAATAGAAAAGAAAATTAAAAGAATAGTCTAGTTAAGTTAGAATTCTCTTGTGAAGCCATAGAGAATAAACTACCCTGTAACCTATACAGTATTTTTTAGGGGGATGCAAAGTTCTAATCACAGTTGTAAGTTAATGTATTTGTGAGCTGCTAAAAAAAATTAAACAGAGAAAAAACCGAAAAAGTGAAAAATAATGCCCTACCCCTTAAGAAAAGATGACCTCTGTTTCTTGAAATAAAGAAAACTTTTATTTTATACTAAAAGAAGCATCCTTAAACTGTACTCTAATAAACTAATATAGCCCATGAGCTGCTACAAAAAGCTGTCTCATCAGAAAGACTTCACAATAGCAACATTTCTTCCTCCAGGCAGGCCATTTGTAGAGTGTGAAAGCAAGAAAACTAATATCTTGAAAAAAATCTCTATAATAAACAAAAACCTCCTTTCTCCTTGATAAATTAAAAATAATTATTTTAAAAGTAATAACTACAAATCCCAGAAATTAAAAATCCCAAATTTTATCTTTTTATATTAAAGTAAGAAAGTGAATAGTTGTGGGGGGGGGAGGAGAAATGTTTTAAAAGTTTCATTCTAATTCCTAATTTTTTTTTCCTTTCTGTGTTAGTTAATAAAGTTTTATTCCTTTTAAATTTAAGCCTACTTTGCTCTTAATTTAAAAAAGTTCCAAGTAAAAAACTAAACCAGAAAATTTGTATTTCTGCCCAATTTCAAACCAAAACCACAACAGGGGCACAGGCTGGAACCCAAGGCCAGGGAGAGGAGAAAGGAGCAGGAACTCAAAGGGCAAGCTCCTAGGAATGGGCTCACCTGGAAAACAGAGGGGCAGCTGGAGGACAGTGGGGAAAAGCAACTCCCACAAGCAAACACCTCAGCTGGAAACGAAGCACTTGAGGGCTAAGGTGGCATAATTAAAGAAATCAAGGAAGACTCTAAAAAATTAATGGGTAACTGGAGCCATGGGGAATCACATAACTGTTCCCTGCTGGTGGCAGGCAGCTCCACGGCACTGCAGAGCCAGGCAGGAGTGAGGTGGCCGTGGACAAAGCCCAGGAGCTGCCACAAACTCCAGCAAAGGGAGACAAACACCCCAGGGTGGAAGAAAACCAAAGGCTGAGGATACACAACCCAACAGCTACAGAGCCTTGTGCTGATCCCAGTGCTTCCCCTCCTTACTCACAGCAGTTTCCCATCCTACAGCCATGGGTATTTCCCATCCCTGTGCTTCTCCCATCTCTTCCAGGCTGCCACAAACCCTCAGGGGCTCACCCAGCCCCACACACGCTCCCAGTGAGATATTTTTCCTCTCTCTGGTCTAACTGGAGCCAGTCTTTGCTCCAACTTGGCCCTGCAGCAGCACAGGGCTGTGATTCTGCTGCATCCCGACCAGGATCATCCACACTCCCCCACAAACCTGCTCCAGACCAATCCATGGGCATCCCAAAAGGCTCCATCAGACACAGGGCCCCTTGGATAACTCAGGGGTAGAAGCCAAACTCACTGTGCCATCAGCAGGGTGCCCATAATCCTGGCAGATCCAAAGCAGGGGCACCAGCAAAGGAGCTGCAACCAATACATCCCATCAACCAATAGCTGGGGAATAAACTCAAGGAAAAAGGACAATTCTGGGCTGTCCCCTGCAGCACTGCCAGGATCCCACTGCCACAGAGCCCGAAGCACCATGCTCGGAGAGCTGGGGGGATTTCTAATAACCTTGAACAGGGATGGCACACACAGGCTCCCACCAAACTCCAGCCGAGCATCCTCAGGGACACCAAGGACCTTGTTCTGGTCCTTGATCAGGTTCCCATGGCAGAGGGGATGTTCTCCTCCTGGGAAAGCCAAGTTCTGCAGGGTGGACACCCTCTGCCATGGAATTCCCAGCCTGGCTTGATCCAAGCAAGGCCAAACACCTCTGGAAAGCCCCTTGGCATCCCAAAACCTTTTCAGACTGGCAGTCTGACCCCACAAATGGGTGTGGGAGACACAAATCCAACTGCTCATCCGAGGCTTATCCCATTTTCTGTCACCCCAGGGGAGAGCGAACACAAAACCCCACCTGAGCCCCCACTGCTGCTGGAGATGGGACCCCTGGCAGGTATGAAAACTCTGGGAAACTCCACACAAAACACCTGCAAGAACAGGAGCAACACCTCCAACACGGCTCCTTCAGGCTGCAGCACTCTCACAGCTCCTTTTACTCCAGTTTGGGGCTTTTCCCCCTAAATTCTCCACAGAGGAGGCAGCGAACACAGGCTGTCAGCCCAGCTGCCTCCCTGTCTGCTCCATGCCCGGCTCATTCCATGCAGAGCCAAGACCTTTCCCTATGGATGTGCCATGCCCTGCGGTGGGTGAAGGGCTCACCCCGTGTCCCCCAGCCCTTCCAGAGGGTGCTGTCCCCAGGGCGGTGCCCGTCGGGGCTCTGGCTGTGCACACGGTGCCCGGGGTGCTGGGGAGCGGAGCAGATGTCGGGGCGATCCCACCGGGACAGATCCGGGAGGCCAGCGCTGGGACCCGGAGCTGGTGCGGGGACAGCGGGGACACGGGACACGGCTCTGAGCCGGGGGAGGCTGCGGGGAGGGGGGGCACACCCACTGTGCCCCAGCCGGGATTGTGACACAGCCCGGGACACGGGCTCAGAACAGGGACACGGCCCGGGCCGCGGGGCACAGCGGGGACACAGCGGGGACACAGCGGGGACACAGCGGGGACACAGCCGGTCCCACAGGGGCGAACAGGAGACACAGCTCGGTTCGGGGCGCGGGACGGGCCCGGGCCCAGAAGGACGCGGCGCGGCCCGAACCCCGGCGGAGGGCCCGGCCCAGGTGCGCACGGACGGAGCTCATGCTGCGGAGCACGCTGGAGCAGCTGCGGGTCCCGGTACGGCCCCGCGGGGTCCCAGCTCAGCCCCCGGCCCGGCCCGGCCCGCTCCGTACCTGCCGCCGCCGCTGCCGCCACCGGAACTGAGGAGCG
>CM031871.1:13446855-13480509 GCA_018697195.1 Certhia americana
GCTCGCACTCTGCACCCTTTTTTAGTTGTGTGGCCCCCAGGCTGTGCCAGGGTGACGAGGCAGGGCTGGCGGCCAGCCAGCGGACGCGGGCTGCTGGCAGGTGAATTCCCACAGCTCCAGCCCTTGGGCAGGGGCCAGCGCTGCTGACTGGCTCTGGTTTTAAGGATTACAATTGTGTGGTGCAGGAGCTGCAGTCGCCGGAGCTGAGGAGAGGTTGTTTGCTCTCTCAGCCCCAGCAATTCCCACCCAGCCCCTTTCCACACTGATCTCCAGTAAGAGGCTGAGTGGAGCACGCCTCCCACTCACAAAAAAGCAGACGACACAAGCCAACAAAAAAAAAGGATATGAGCACCTGACACTCGTGAGTGGCTCAGATTTTACCCCCTCTTTGTACCAAACTTGTTTTTAAGCTGGTGGAAAACAGATTCAAAGACTTAAGTGTCTACAAGGAATTGACTGGAGAAGGTGCTGGAGGAGCACCCAGAAGCTCCCCCACATCCAAGCTTCAGATCCTCAGGTTCTGGTTTTGAGGAAAGGTTTTGAAGTGGCACAAACCCCAAAGCCTTTTGCCTGATTTTATTCAATCACGGACTAAAATTTCACAGGCTCCACACAAACCAAAGCAATGCTGCTCTCCTGAGCCTCTCAAGCCCCAGATCAGCGGACATGGCAGACCTCAGCCACATCAATTTTTCCAATGCCATGCCAGCACTCCCAAATTCAGCTATCCTGGGAAAGTAAAGAGCTCCTAAAATCAAAATCAACAACACATCACTGGGCTTCACACCTGAGGTTGCGGTGCTGTCAGTGGATTTCCTGGGAATGACACCAATGCCAAATGCGACTGTGGTGCTGCTCATGTCCTCTTATGGAGGAGAGTGGAGGAAAACTCATTTCGTTCTGAACGTTTATCACCCCAGTTTGGAAAATTCCTCCATCCTGAAGGCTGAGATGCGTGGCCAGAGGACTTTCACAGAAACCGTGGAATGGTTTGGGTGGGGAAAGGGACTTAACAGCTCATCCTGCCATGGCAGGGACAAACTTCCACTTCTCCCTAGGAGCTCCAAGGACTCAATTGTCCAGCTGGCCTGGGAGGACTGACAGGAGATCAAAGAGCGCTCCAGCTCTCTGGGAATTCCTCCAGCCCCTCACCACTCCCCCAGGGAAACAATTCCTGCCCACTAACCCAATCTATTCCCTGCCTCTGGCAGTGCGGAAGCCATTCCCTCTGTCCTGATCACTCCATCCCTTGTCCCAGTCCCTTCCAGCTCTCCTAGGAGCTCCTTTAGCACCTGGAAGGGGCTCTAGAGGTGCCATGGAGCCTTCTCTTCTCCAGCAGTGAACCACCAATGCTCATCCCAGACTGGTTCCAGAGCAGAGAGGCTCCAGCCCTTGAGCAACTCATGGCCTCTGGACGCAATTCTAAGCTTCCACCACAGCCAGGGCCAGGATGACAGCCTCTAACCTCTGCCCAAGGAATCCCAATCCCCGCTTATCCAGCCACCACCGCTACTTCAGGTTCGTGACTAGGACCTCTGACAGCCCAGCAGGATTTATCTGGCTGCAGAGCTCTGATACTGCTGCGCCTGGCCCAGGTCTCAGGAAGGAAGGAAGGGAGCAAAAGGCAGGAGGTTCACACACAATTCATGACTTGTTCCAGGGGGCTGTCCATAGTTTAATCTGATGGACCAATTTGTAATATTGACACCTGATTAAAACCAATCAAAAAGTAGATTAAGCCTCTAGCGAATACACATTTTAGGTGAAATTCCAGAAATAAGTCTCTTCTAATTCCAAAGGTTAGGCGTGAGTTGAGAGCCTAGAACAGCTGTTTTCCCCATGGCGGGGCCGAGGCCCCCCCTGCCCTCCCCCATCACCCTGGCAGGAAAAGGGGAAGGAGAGGCAGAGGCAGAGGGGGAGATAGGCTCAGTCCCATCTCCATGGCTGCTGAGATTTTTAATCCAGGACAGTCCACACAGTGCAAAAGCAGGGGTCTGAGCAGGCCCAGCATCTGCCAAGCAGAGGAAAAGGGAGGTGATAAGCCCTGGTGTGAGACAGCTGAAGCCTGACCAGGCTGGAAAAAGCCTGGCCTCCTCTCTCAGCACAGCTGGATTTTAAGCAGCAGCCGGGCCTTGAGGATCCTGGCCCAACTCCAAACACAACTGCAATGCATCACCTGAACTGCCTTGGTCCAGCTGGGCCGTGTTAAACTTTTTTCACGACCAGAATGAATGAAACTTCAAAGCACGAATCTTACCTAGAGAAAAAAGAAAAAACAAATAAAAAATGATAAAAAAAAAAAACACAACACGCGAATTAATGTCAAGAAAAAGTACAAAGAAGATCTTAAATAGAAAAGGAAAATTTAAAAGAATAGGTCTAGTTAAGTTAGACTCTCTTGTGAGCCATAGAGAATTAACATAACCGTAACCTATAGAGTATTTTTAGGGGGATGCAAAGTTCTAAATAACAAGGTGTAAGTTAATGTATTTGTGAGCTGCTAAATAAAAAATTAAACAGATGAAAAAAACGAAAAGTGAAAAAATAATGCCCTACCCCATAAGAAAAAGATGACCTCTTGTTTCCTGAAATAAAGAAAATTTTATTTATACTAAAGAAGCAAATCCTTAAACTGTACCCTAATAAACTAATAGAGCCCATGAGCTGCTCAGCAAAGCTGTCTCATCAGAAGACTTCACTATAGCACATTTCTCCTCAAGGCAGGCCATTTGTAGAGTGTGGAAAAGCAAGAAAACTAATATCTTGAAAAAACAATCTCTTATAATAAAACAAAAACCTCCTTTCTCCTGATAAATTAAAAATAATTATTTTAAAAGTAATAATCTACAAATCCCAGAAATTAAAAATCCCCAAATTTTATCTTTTATATTAAAAGTAAGAAGTGATAGTGTGGGGGGGGAGGAGAAAATGTTTTAAAAGTTTACATTCTAATCCTAATTTTTTTTCCTTGATCTGTGTTAGTTAATAAAGTTTTATTACTTAAATTTAAAGCCTCTTTGCTCTAATTTAAAAAAAGTTCCAAGTAAAAAAACTAAACCAGAAAATCTGTATATTTAGCCCAATTTCAAACCAAAAACCACAACAGGGGCACAGGCTGGAACCAAGGCCAGGGAGAGCGAGAAAGGAGCAGGAACTCAAAGGGCAAGCTCCTAGGAATGGGCATCACATGGAAAACAGAGGGGCAGCTGGAGGGACAGTGTGGAAAAAGCAACTCCACAAGCAAACACCTCAAGCTTGAAACGAAGCACTTGAGGGCTAAGGTGGCATAATTAAAGAAATCAAGGAAGGACTCTAAAAAATTAATGGGTAACTGAGCCATTGGGGAATTCACATAAACTTGTTCCCTGCTGGTGGAAGCAGCTCCACGGCACTGGCAGAAGCCAGGCAGGAGTGGGGGGCCGTGGACAAAACCCCAGGAACTGCCACCAAACTACAGCAAAGGGAAGACAAACACCCAGGGTGGAAGAAAAACAAAGGCGAGGATACACAATCCCAACAGCTACAGAGCCTTGTGCTGATCCCAGTTCTTCCCTTCCTACTCACGCAGTTTCCCCATCCACAGCATGGGTATTTCCCATCCCTGTGCTCAGCCCATTCTTCCAGGCTGCCAAAAAACCTCAGGGCTTCACCAGCCCCACACACGCTAACCAGTGAGATATTTTTCCTCTCTCTGAGTCTAACTGGAGCCAGGCTTTGCTCCACGTGGCCCTGCAGCAGCACAGGGGCTGTGGATTCTGCTGCATACCGACCAGGATTCATCCACACCCCCCCACAAACCTGCTCCTGAACAATCCATGGGCATTCCAAAAGTCCCATCAGAACAGGGCCCTTGGATAAACTCAGGCGGTCAGAGCCAAAAACTCAATGTGCCTCAATAGGGTGCCCCATATCCTGGCAGATCCAAAGGCAGGGGCACAGCAAAGGAGCTTCAGAACCAATACATCCCATACCAATAGCTGGGAATAAACTCAAGGAAAAAGGAAAAATTCGGGGCTGTCACCCTGCAGCACTGCCGGATCCCACTGCCACAGAGCCCGAAGCACCATGCCGGAGAGCTGGGGGGGATTTCTAATAACCTTGAACAGGGATTGCCACAAACCAGGCTCCACCCCCCCCCCCCCCCCCCCCCCCCACCACCCCCCCACCCCCCCCCCCCTCCCCCCCCCCCCCCCCCAAAACTCCAGCCGAGCATCCTCAGGGACACAAAGGGACCTTGTTTGGTCACTGACCAGGTTCCCATGGGCCGATGGGATGTTCTCCTCCGGGAAAGCCAAGTTCTGCAGGGTGGGACACCCTCTGCCATGGAATTCCAAGCCTGGGCTTGATCACAAGCAAGGCCATAACACCTTCGGAAAGCCCCTTGGCATCCCAAAACCTTTCAGAATGGCAGTCGACCCCAAAAGGGTGTGGGAGACACAAATCCAACTGCTCATCCGAGGCTTTACCCAGTTTCGGTCACCACAGGGTGAGACGAACACAAAACCCCACCTTGGAGCCCCAATGATGCTGGAGAATGGGGGACCCCTGGCAGGTATTAGAAACTCTGGGAAACTCTCACACAAAACACCCGGCAAGAACAGGAGCAAACACCTCCACACGGGGCTCCTTCAGGCTGGCAGCACTCTCACAGCTCCTTTAACTCCAGTTTGGGCTTTTCCCCCTAAATTACCAGAGGAGGCAGCGGAACACAGGCGTCAGACCAGCTGCCTCCCTGTCTGCTCCATGGCCCGGCCATTCCAGGCCGAGCCAAGCACCTTTCCCTATGTGATGTGCAGATGCCCTGCGGTGGGTTGAAGGGTTCAACCCGTGTCCCCCCAGCCCTTTCCAGAGGGTTGCTGTCCACAGGGAGGTGACCCGTCGGGGCTCTGGTGTGCACACGGTGCCCGGGGTTGCTGGGGAGCGGAGCAGATGTCCGGGGCGATCCCCAACGGGATAGACCCGGGCAGGCCAGGTAGGGGACCCGGAGCTGGGCGGGGCCAGCTGGGGACACGGTCTGAGCCGGGGGAGGCTGAGGGGACGGGTGGGGCACACCCATGTGCCCCAGCCAGGGATTGTGACAGGCCCGGGATCACGGCTCAGACAGGACACGGCCCGGGCACGCGGGACACAGCGGGGGGACACAGCGTGCGGGACACAGCGGGGACACAGCCGGTCCCAGAGGGGCGAACAGGAGACACAGCTCGGTTCGGGGCGCGGGACGGGCCCGGGCAAGAAGGACGCGGCGCGGCCCGAACCCGGCGGAGGGCCCGGCCCAGGTGCGCCACGGAACGGGCGCTCAGCTGCGGAGCACGCTGGAGCAGCTGCGGGTCCCGGTACGGCCCCGCGGGTCCCAGCTAAGCCACCGGCCGCGCCCGGCCCGGTCCGTACCTGCAGCCGCCGCTGCCGCCCACCGGAAACTGAGGAGCGGGGAGCGCTCCGGGGCGGGGAAAAGGGTGCGGGGAATAAGGGGGCGGGCCAGAGAGAGGGGCGGGGCTGGGAAACGGGAGGGGGCGGGAAACGGGGAACGGGGATACAGGGAATGGGAATGGGAATGAGGGATGGAAAAATGGGGATACAGGGAACGGGGATACAGGGAATGGGGATACAGGGAATGGGGAATCGGGATACAGGGAATGGGAAGCACAATGGGGATACAGGGAATGGGGATACAGGGAATGGGACATGGGGATACAGGGAATGGGAATGGGCTAACAGGAATGGGAATACAGGGAACGGGGATACAGGGAACGGGGAATACAGGGAATGGCGGATACAGGGACATGGGAACGGGGATTACAGGAACGGGGGATACAGGGAATGGGTATCCAGGAATGGGGAATACAGGGAATGGGGAATTGGGGGGATTACAGGGATGGGAATACAGGGAAACGGGGATACACGGGAACGGGGATACAGGAATGGGGATACAGGGAATGGGAACGGGGATACAGGGAACGGGGATACAGGGGAATGGGATACAGGGAATGGTGGGATAACAGGGAAATGGGGATCAGGGAACGGGGATACAGGGAATGGGAATGGGAAATGCGGAGGAAATGGGGAACAGGGAACGGGGATACAGGGAATGGGAATGGGGAATGGGGATGGGGAAAGGGGGGGTACAGGGAACAGGGGGGATACAGGGGAACGGGGAGATGGGGATACAGGATGGCGGATACAGGGAATGGGAATGGGAAATGAGGAATGCGGGATGGGACAATGGGGATACAGGGAACGGGGATACCGGGAATGGAATGGGGATAAAGGGAATGGGGATACAGGGATATGGGGCTACAGGGGAATGGGGAATGGAGGATACAGGGAACGGGGGATACATTTTTTTGGAAGGGGAATGGGGATACAGGGAATGGGGATACAGGGAATGAGGAATGGAGCGATACTAGGGAAATGGGGATACAGGGAACGGCGGATACAGGGGAATGGGGAATACAGGGAACGGGGATACAGGGAATGGGATACAGGGAATGGGATATGGGGATACAGGGAATGGGAATACATGGGAACGGGATCACAGGGAACGGGGATCAGGGATAGGGGAAAAGGGAATGGGGATACAGGAATGGGAATGGGGATACAGGGAAGGGAATACAGGGATAACGGTGGGGGGGGGGGAAATACAGGGAACGGGGATACAGGGAATGGGATACAGGGAATGGGACGGGGATACAGGGAACGGGGATACAGGGAAGGGGATACAGGGAATGGGGATACAGGGAAATGGGGATACAGGGGAACGGGGATACAGGGAATGGGAATGGGGAATGGGGATGGGGAAATGGGATACCAGTGGAACGGGGATACAGGGAAATGGGAATGGGAATGGGATGGGAAAATGGTGGTCAGGGAACGGGGATACAGGGAACGGGGATGGGGAGATACAGGGAATGGCGGATACAGGAATGGGAATGGAATGGGGAAGGGGATGGAAATGGGGATACAGGGAACGGGGATACAGGGAATGGGAATGGGGATACAGGGAATGGAGTACGGGACTGGGGATTACAGGAATGGGAAGGGGATACAGGGCAACTGGGGATGGATACATGGAAGGGAAATGGGGATACAGGGAATGGGGATACAGGGAATCGTGAATGGGGATACAGGGAATGGGGATACAGGAACGGGGCTACAGGGAAGGGAATGGGGATACAGGGAATGGATACATGGAATGGGAATGGGGATACAGGGAATGGGAAAATGGGGAATGGGGATACAGGGAATGGGAATGGGGCTACAGGGGAATGGGGATACAGGGAATGGATACAGGGAATGGGAATGGGGAATGGCTGGATAACAGGAATGGAATGGGGGGATACAGGGCAAATGGGATACAGGGAATGGGAATGGGGAATGGGATACAGGGAATGGGGATACAGGGGAATGGGAAATGGGGAATGGGGATACAAGGGAATGGGAATGGGGATACAGGGGAAATGGGGATAAAAGGGAATGGGAATGGGGGAAATGGGGTATGGGGAATGGGGATACAGGGAATGGGGATTTACAGGAATGGGTACAGGAAGGGAGGATGGGGAATGGGGCCCTGGGGAATGGGGAAATACAGGGAATGGGGTACAGGGAATTGGAACAGGGAAACAGTGGTAAAGGGAATGGGAATGGGAATGGGGATACAGGGAAGATGGGGATACAGGGAATGGGGAATGGGGAAGGGGATACCAGGAATGGGCTACAGCGGAACGGGGGCGATACAGGGAATGGGTACACAGGGAACGGAAACAGGGAATGGGAATGGAAATGGGAAATGAGGGGAAAAGGAAACGGGATAGGGGATCAGGGAAAGGGGGAATGGGGAACAGGGAATGGATACGGAAGGAAATGGCAGTCAGGAAACAGGGGAACTGGAAACGGGAATGGGACAACAGGGAATGGGGAATGGGAACGGGAAATGGTGAAATGGGATATGGGGAAAGGCGATACACGGGGGGCTAGGGATCAAGGGGAAAGGGAGAACGGGGAACGGCGAATGGGAATGGGAACTGGGAACAGGAATGGGGACACAGGGATGGGAAAGGAAATGGGGAACGGGGAAAATGGGGAATGGGGAATGAGGAACAGGGAATGGGAAACGGGGAATCGGGACACAGGAGATGGGCCACAGGATATGGACACGGACGGGGAATGCGGAACAGGGAATGGGAAATAGGACTGGGGACACAGGGATGGGAACAGGGAAAAGGGAACAGGGAATGGGGAACAGGGAATGGGGAACAGAAAGGGAATGGGAAACGGGCGAATGGGAAACGGGGAATGGGGACACAGGGATGGGAACTAGAAACGGGAACAGGGAATGGGGAACAGGAATGGGGACCCAGAATGTGCGGCAGGGATAGGGAGAGGGGGAGGGGGACAGAGAATGGGGGACATGGGATGAGGATCACGAATAGGGAACGGGTGAGGGATATGGGATGGGGAAGGGATAGGGGCATAGTATGGGGACGGGAAAGGGATAGAGGATGGGGAACATGGGATGAGGACATGGATGGGGGCACAGAAAGGGACAGGGACAGTGACAGGGAATGGGGACAAAGGGACAGAGACAGGGAAAGACGACATGGGATGGGAACACGGATGCAGAATTTTTTTAACAAAATTTTGGGAACAGATGACAGCCAGGGTTGGGATGCTCTTGAAAATGGGGGAAAAGGGCTTGGAGATTAGACGGACGAGGACAAGACTTGGGGGGACAGGGTCACACCCTCCTAGGCTGCTGTCCCCCTCTGCTTCAGCGGGTGTCTCACTAACTGTCCCCACCCATGGGACCCCACCAAGGCCCGGGAGTGTCAGCAGCGTGTCACCAGTGGTGGCCAGCGGGAGGACAGAGCTGCTCAAGGGGCGGCCAGTGCTGCTGTCCCATTGTCCCTAGCACGTCCCAAGGATGGTGTCTAAAGCGGCTGGCCAGGCTTGGGGGCGCTCAGCCGCACCTCTCATCTGGCACATCCGGCTGCACCAGACTGCTTCCGATTCTGTGGGATTGGGGATGGGGTGGGACCCTGCTCCCACTCGGCACAGCTGTGGGGGGACAGGCAGGAACACCGTGGCTGCTCCCGCGGATCTAGGACCTGCCCTTGTGATTGGCTGGGATTCTGTGCTCCTGACTGATGATTGGCTGGATCTATGGAACCTGCCTGCTGATTAGGCTGGGATCTGTGCTCCTGACTGATGATGGCGAGGATATAGGACCTGCCTGCTGATTGGCTGGAATCTGTGCTCCTTCCTGCTGATTGGCTGGAGGTGATGTCAATGAATCGGTTGCTGATTGGCTGGGAATCTATCAGCCCTGTTGAGTGTTGATTGGCTGGGATCTCTGTGCCTCGGTTGATGATTGGCTGAACTGTCAGTACATGCCCAAATAGTTGAGCTCTGTGGTGTTTCTGATTGGCGGGTGGTCTGTGATGCTCATTGGCCACTGGTCCATATGGGCTGACTGGCCGGGCCGTCTGTGAGTGCTGATTGGCTGGATGGTACCCGAGTGCTATTGGGCTGGGTGGTACTGAGCAATGATTGATTGGTGGATGTGCTACCCGAGTCGCTATTGGCTAGAGCGTCGTACCTGAGTGATGACTGGTGGATGTACCGAGTTCTGACGCTGGCATGGACCTGAGTGCTGGACTGGGGGATGGTACCTGAGTGCTGATTTGGGCTGGGATGGTACCCGAGTGCTGATTGGCCGGGTGGTCTGGCATGCCCAGGTCACAAGGCGCAGGTCTGGGAGGTCACATTCCCCCCACCCCATCCTTGTCTCTATCCCATCACCCATCCCAGGCCGGGATGCATGACCCCGGCCCTCCCCCCCCTACATGCCTGGAGCCCCCTAGCATCCCGCGAGGGGTGTCCCTGTCCCCACCCCCCCAGCCAGCAGGAGACCACGTCCCCCAGCCCGTCAGTGCCTGACCCCGGGGGGGATACGAGCTGAGGCCCCCACCCCAGGGTCGCTGCCCCGGCATCCCACCCTTGCAGGGGGTGTCTGTGCCACCCGCGGGGCTCCCCTTTCTCCTTCACTCCGGGGTGGGGACCTGCTCTGTACTGGATGGTCCCAGCTCCCTTCTCAGGGTCCCACTTTCTATTCCTGGGGATCCCACTCTATTCCGAGGTGTTTCTCTTCCTGCCCAGGGGGTCCACGGTTGCATCAGGGGGCTCCCCACTCCCTTTCCATGGGGTCCTCGCCCTGACCTCAGCGGTCACACCTACCTTTCTGAAGGTCCCACCCTCTATTCCTGTTGTCCCCCTCTCTGCTCAGAGGGTCCATACTCGTTTCAGGGGCTCTCCACTTCCGATGGGATCCTCACTCTGTCCTGGGGTATCCCTGCTCCTTTCCCGGGGCTCTCATTCTCTACTCCCAGTGGTCCTGCTCCCTGTCCGGGGGAGGAGCACCCTCCTCCCTCCCCTGGGCTCCCACTCTCTATTCCTGGGGGTCCCGTGCTCCCCTCAGGAGCTCTCTTCTCCCTTCCCGGTGGTCCTGCTTTCTTCTCCCGGGTTCCCGCATTGCCCCGGAGTTCCCGTTCTCCTGCCGGCGGGGCTCAGCTCCTTTCTGGTGTGGCTCCCCGTCCCCACCTGGGCGTGGCAGCGGAGTCCCCCCGCACCCGCGGGGCTGCGGCGGCGGCGCGGGGCGGTGCCGGTGCCGGTGCCGGTGCCCACCCCCGCTGCCGGTGGCGGGGCGGAGCGGCCGCCCCGAGCGCTATAAAGCGGGCGGCCTCGCCGGTGCCGCAGCGAGGGCGGGGGTCGCCATGAGCCTGATGCTGGAGACGCTGCTGGGCCCCCCGGGGGGGCTCCGCAAGGAGCCGGGCCGCGCTCCCCCGCGCTCCGCCGCCTCCAGCGGCTTCTACTCGTGGCCGGCCCCGGTGGTGGGACGGGCGCGGGGCGCGGGGGGCGGCGGCGGCAGCGCGGCCGCGTCCTCCACCGAGAGCCTGGATTCGCTGAACGGCGAACCGCGGGCGCGCAACGAGAAGGAGCTGCTGCAGGTGCTGAACGACCGCTTCGCCGGCTACATCGAGCGGGTGCGGGCGCTGGAGCAGCAGAACCGGGCGCTGGCGGCCGAGGCGGCGGCGCTGCGGCAGCAGCAGGCGGGGCGCTCGGCCATGGGCGAGCTGTACGCACGGGAGCTGCGGGACATGCGGGGCACCGTGCTGCGCCTGGGCGCCGAGAAGGGGCAGCTGCGGCTGGAGCGGGCACGCCTGGCCGAGGACGTGGCGGCGCTGCGGGGAAGGCTGGAGGACGAGGCCCGGCAGCGCTCGGAGCTGGAGGCGGCGGCCCGCGGGCTGGCGCAGCGCTCGGCGCAGGAGGAACGGGCGCGGGCGCCGCTGGAGGAGCGAGCCCGGGCGCTGCGGGAGGAGGCGGAGCAGCTGCGGAGGCAGCACCGCGCCGAGGTGGGAGCGCTGCTGCGCGGGGCTCGCCCCGAGCTGCCCGCGGAGCCCCCCGCGTCCCTGCGCCCCGGCGTCACCGCCGCGCTCCGCGACCTGCGCGCACAGCTGGAGGGCACGGCGGCCCGCAGCACCCTGCAGGCCGAGGAGTGGTTCCGCGGTGAGTGGGAGGGTGTGGCCGCCAAACGCGCCGGCAGCATCCCCGTATCTCCCAGGGGACACCCTGGGCTGCCGCGCTCCGGGACGGGGCTGGAGCAAAGGGAGCGAGGGCATCCCGAGGGACGCGGGGACCCCCCGTCTCTATAGAGTGTTAGGGTGCCCCCACACCGGGAGGCTCAGGGACCCCTCTCACCTCTGCTGTGCCCCTGGAGGGTGTTGGGATACCGATCCCGAGGAGGGTGCAGGGACTTCGCTTACCTTCCAGCCCTGGGAGGACTTCAGGGTGACCCCATCCCTGCCAGCAGACCTCCAGTGCCTGCGGGTGCGCTGACCGACCCCCCTCTGCCCAGCAGGGAGTTTCGAGGAGGGTTCCAGGATCAGTGGCCCAGCACCCCGCAAGTTTCTGGGGTGCTGGATCCCCACGATGCTGCAGGGTGCTGTGCTGGTCACTCTCAGCCGGGGCGAGGCCAAGGGTGTTTGCAGTGCTGGGGGGGCGGGCGGTACCGCATCCCTGACGGGATGGGAGGGAAGGACAGGGAGTGGCCCTTCTTGGGTGGGGGGACACTACGGTCCAGAGAGGTGCAGGGTGGGGTCGCACCCCCCAGACTGAGCCCCCCGGGGTCCAGCACCGCGGACAGCGGCGGTTCAGCACCGCGGGCAGCGGCAGCGCCGACCCAGGGGCGCCCGTCCCACGGGGCGGGGGCTGCCCCGGGAGCCGCAGGATTGGTGTTCCCCATTCCTGTTCCCTCATTCTGTCCCCTGGGGTGTCTGCAGGGCGCTGCGGCAAACCCCCCCCGCCTCGGGCCAGGTTTGGTGTGTCTGGGATGCTGCGGGGGCAGCACCGTGGGGCACGGGGCAGTGGCACAGCTGAAAAGCAGGAGGGAGGCTGCAGCGAGGATCTGCACTGGGTGAAGTCCAGGATGGCAGAAAAGTCCCCGAGCTCGTCTTGCCTGTCCTTCTTCACTTCCTGGCAGAGATGGAGCAAGGGGTGGGGAAGGCAGAGTGCTGAGGGAGACTGGGATGGCTCTGCAGAGGACACGAATGTGTGGCATGGACGGGTTTGAGTTTCCCCAAGGAGAGGAGGCTGCAACCCCCTTCCCTCCCGCCCTGAAGCTTCCCTTTTCCTTTGCAGTGAGGCTGGACAAGCTCTCAGAGGTGGCCAAGGTGAACACGGATGCCATGCGCTTGGCCCAGGAGGAGATCTCTGAGTACCGCCGGCAGCTCCAGGCCAAGACCACCGAGCTGGAAGCCCTCAAAGGGACCCAGGAGTCGCTGGAGAGGCAGAGGCAGGACTCGGAGGAGCGCCATCATGCAGATGTCCTGTCTTACCAGGTACCGTGGCGCAGTGGGCAGTAGCCCAGGCTGGGGAGGGACCATCCAGCTGCTGGGATTTTGGCTTCAGGGATGTGTAGGAGTTGTGGCAAATGCTCAGGACTGTGTCAGATCTGGCCTTTCCCAGCCCACAGGGATCAGCAACACAAAGCCTGTGGTGGTGTCTGGGCTATTGTGTCCCTCAGCACCCCTGGAGCTGCCCCATGGCTCTGCCTGGCACTGAGCTGCCTGTGAGGATGGTCATAAACACCATGGAAATGTTTCCAGGGTTTGGGCCACATCCTGTCCCTCAGGTCTGGGGAGTGAGGGCTGCCTTGGTGGCCTTGGAATGAAGTGCTGTCCCCAGGGTGGTGCTCCATCAGCCTCCAGCTGGAGTTCAGTTGCTGTTGGACTCATCCAAGTCCTAGAAGCATTCCCACAGCTTGTCCCTGCTGGAGGGGGTGCTGGGAGCAGGCCAGGGGTTCAGCTGGAATGCAGCTCCTTGCTCAGGGTGTGCAGGGCTCCTGCCAGGTCCCCCAGGGCAACCGAACACCCTGGGACCACCCCTGGCTGTGTTCCTTTCCCTGTGCAGAAAGGAACCTCACTCCTCTGTGAGGACACCCTAGTGCTGGAGATCAGGGAACAGTTAAGGGGTACTCTGTGTCCTCCTGCTCCTGGGGACTGTGCCATGTGCCATTATTGCTCTGTCTGCCCACAGGAAACCATCCAGCAGCTTGACAGCGAGCTGAGGAACACCAAGTGGGAGATGGCAGCTCAGCTCCGGGAGTACCAGGATCTGCTCAACGTCAAAATGGCCCTGGACATTGAAATTGCTGCCTACAGGTACTGGGGGGAGGGCAGGGGACGGTGTGGGAGGCTCTCAGCCAGGTCTGCTCAAGGTCGTTTGTTAATACCTGGGCTCTTTTTGGTGAGCAAACCATTCATCCTCCAAAGCCATGGCGGGCAATGCCCAGTTAGGTGACCCCGTGGTTTGTGGAGGGAAGGGCAAGGAAACCCACAGGAGGAGGAGGATCATCCAGGATGGGGTAGGGAGGGAGACGGAGCTGCAGGACATTGCTGGCAGCTCCTGGTCATGGGAGGAGATGAGAAGCCATCACTGAGTGCCCTGCTCTGGTCTCTCCCTGGCAGAAAGCTCCTGGAAGGGGAGGAATATCGGCTCGAGACTGGCATTGGGATGCTCTCCTACCCCGAGGTGGTCCCCAAGCCTCCCAGCATCACCACCAGCATCAAGGTGAAGAGCGAGGAGAAGATCAAGGTGGTGGAAAAATCAGAGAAGGAGACAGTGATTGTGGAGGAGCAGACAGAGGAAATCCAGGTGACTGAGGAGGTCACAGAGGAAGAGGAGACTGAGAAGGAGGCTGAAGAGGAAAAAGCTGAAGAGAAGGAGGAGGAGGGGGAAGAAGAAGAGGAGGAGAAAGCTGAAGAAGAGGGTGAAGAAAAGGCCAAGTCCCCAGAGAAACCTGAGTCCCCTTCAAAGGAAGAGGCCAAGACCCCAGCAGTCAAGTCCCCTGAAAAGCCCCCAACCCCCTCAAAGGAGGGGGCCAAGACCCCAGTTGTGAAATCTCCAGAAAAACCTGCAACCCCCTCAAAGGAGGAGGCCAAGAGCCCAGCTGTGAAGTCCCCAGAGAAACCACCAACCCCCTTAAAGGAGGAAGCCAAGACTCCAGCTGTCAAATCCCCTGAAAAGCCACCAACACCCTCAAAGGATGAGGCCAAGACCCCAATAGTGAAGTCCCCAGAGAAACCTGCACCTCCCTCAAAGGATGAGGCCAAGACCCCAACAGTGAAGTCCCCAGAGAAACCCACACCCCCCTCAAAAGAGGCCAAGACCCCGACTGTCAAGTCCCCAGAGAAACCCCCAGCCCCCTCTAAAGAAGAGGCCAAGAGCCCAGTTGTGAAGTCCCCAGAGCCACCTGCAACTCCCTCAAAAGAGGAGGCCAAACCCCCATCTGTCAAATCCCCAGAGAAGCCCCCAACCCCCTCAAAGGAGGAGGCCAAGCCCCCAGCTGTGAAGTCCCCAGAGAAGCCCCCAACCCCCTCAAAGGAGGAGGCCAAGCCCCCAGCTGTGAAGTCCCCAGAAAAAGTCAAATCTCCCATGAAGGAGGAGGCCAAGTCTCCAGAGAAGGAAGTGGCCCCAGCCAAGGAGCCAAGCCCTGCTCCGAAGGAGCCAACAGCCCCTGCCAAGGAGGAGCAGCCCAAGGAGGTGAAGGCTCCCTCCAAGCCCAAGGAGGGTAAGGAGGAAGCTCCCAAGAAGGATGTCCCGGCCAAGGCAGAGGAGAAACCGAAAGAGAAGGTGGCTGCTGTGCCAGAGCCTCCAGCTCCACAGGCCAAAGAGACCAAGCCAAGCCCCAAACCCGCCGAAGAGGGAAAAGCCAAGGAGGCTCCAGCAAAACCTCAGCAGGAGTTCAGCAAAGAGGCCACCAAGGAGGCTGAGAAACCAAAGGCTGAAGAGAAGGTGGAGGAGCCCAAGAAGAAAGTAGAAGAACCCAAGAAGGAGAAGGTGGAGGAGCCCAAGAAGGAAAAGGCAGAGGAGCCTAAGAAGGCAGAGGAACCCAAGAAGGAGAAGGCAGAAGAACCCAAGAAAGAGGAACCCAAAGCTAAAGCAAAACCCAAAGATGAGCCCAAAGTCAGTAAGGAATCCCCCAAAGTCGAGGCTCCCTCCAGCAAGGAGGGCACAGCCCCAGAGCCAGGGAAGAAGTGATGGAAGAGTCCCGGGCCCCAAAGGCACCTCCGGGCACGGGAGCTGCTCTGCTCCCTCCGATGGCTGGGCCCAGGGTGGGACCCCAGGGACCCCCAGGGCCCCCCAGGCCAGGCTTTCCCTTAGCAATAGGCCCGTGAGAGCCCCTCGGCTGGGCGATTGCTTCCCTCGCAGAACGTGATATTTGCCGAGCGCCACATTTAAACACTTGAATTATAACCCAGGAGAAGAGGGGGGGCCCCCAGGGGAACCCCACCGCCCTTCTCCTCTAAGTGCATTTATTTAATGTATGTGCAATGGATGGATGAGTGCAATGCAGAGCTGTAGCTGCTTGGGGGGGGGCTGGCGGGGTCCTGCCCTGCCCTGGGGGGTGACAGTCCCTCTGGGCAGAGGTGGGAGAGGCTGGGAGCTGCTGGAATGCTCACAGACACACACGGTGCACCAGGAACCTCAGCCCACTGATCTTTGCTTTCTGTGCAATAACCAAATAAAAGTGCTTACCGAGACACCCTGGCTCTGCTGGCTTGTCCTGGGGAGAAGACAGGGAAGGAAGGTGGGAATGCTGGGATCTGTCACCCAGAGCTGGGCTGGGTGACACGGGGCTCTCCAGATGGAAACACACCCCACAGCAGGCACAAAGGCCCCTGTGTCCTGAGGATGGAAACAGGGCCAGCCCTGCCATGCTTTCCAAAAGGATTTTAGTGTGTTTTTCCCCTTCCTTCTTTTTTTAAAGCATGGCTCCCAAGGGACTGGAAGAGCCTGGTTTAACCCAAGGGCTGCGGCACAGCCCAGCTCTGCAGCACTGCACAGAGGGCAGGGGATGGGGGGGGCAGGAGAGGGGCTGTCAGCCCTCCTGGGGGAGAAATGACTCCCTGGGGAGACATGGAAAGGGTAGGATGAAGGAGGGACAGTGACCTTGTGAGGGGGAGATGGAACCCCAGCTCTGCCAGGTTGGGACCCTCACACAGAGCAGTGCCGGGGCGGGGGCACATCCCAACTCCCTGATGCCAAGCAGGGCAAGCCGGGTTGCTGGGATGTCCCAACCTTCATCCTGCCTCTCCCAGGACCCCACTCTGCTCCCCTCCAAGCCCAGGGAGGGGAGAAGCCCCCCAGGATGCAGGGATTGTGCTGAGTGGGACGGCAGCCAGCCAGCAAGGACAGGCTGGGGCTGCAGTGCGGGCTCTGGAAAAGGGCTATTTTTAGCCACCTCAGTTTTTAGCCATCTCAGCTCCCCAGTCCCTGTGGTGGGAAGTCAGGAGGCAGGCAGCATCCCTGGGAAGGCTGTCAGAGCCCAGGGATGGGCCACAGTGCTTGCTGTAGCCTTCACAGGTCCTTCATCCCAGCCCTCTGCACAGACAAGGCACCCACACCTTTTCTTTAGCTCAGTTTAATCCCTTTGACTACAAAACCTTCAAATAAACCCCAAAATATTGCAAAAGAAGCAGTGAGTCCCATCCCAGAATGATGGCCAGGGCTGCTCAGCGATGGCTGAAGAAGCCCTGGGGGTAGTTGAACTTGAAGGGTTTCAGGCGCAGGGGACCCCTGCAAGAGAAGAAGAGGGTGAGGCTGTGACCCACAGGGATCAGGGATATCCCACGGCACCCACAGAAAGGGCCAAGTTCCTGGATTACTGCCCAGTTGTGGGGAAAGATCCCTCTAGGACAGGCTTCCAGGCTGGCTCCCCTGAACAGCAATGCCACCAGAGTCCCTGGCAGCACCCTCAGCCCCCAGCCAGCCCCCACCTGACCAGGCGCAGACACATCTTCTCCTGGGGGAATTCCTTGGGCCCCTCCACACTGGGATCGTGGGGCTCTGTCTCCAGGTACACGTCCAGCACCATGCACAGGCGCTGCAGCTGGTTGGTGAGGAGCTGGTAACCAGGTTTGGGCCCCCACAGCTCCTTGTAGTAGACATTGACCTCGCTCTCCATGGCCTGGAAAACAGGGATGAGGTTGGCATAGGCTTGGATCTCTACTCTGCGTTCACAGGAGCGTCCAGCCACCAGCTCACCCTAACATTCTCTTGTTACAGACACAGAACTGCTGGGAACACCCCCATAAATCCATCCCCCTCTGCCCCCACCCCACAGTACCCGAATGTTGTCGTCGTTGCTGCTGTTCCGCTCTCCCTTCCAGTTCAGGCACAGGCTGAAGACAGGAGGCAGTGTGGAATAACCAGGATTCAGCACCACGGCCGCCTGGAGCTTGGCTGTGCAGGGAAAAATTGTCACTCACAGGGCCTCCAGCCAGGTGGATTATCCAGGAAGACTCCCACAAGCTGCCCTGGGATGGGGATTGGGAATTCCCAAGGGAAGGAAAGATGCCTACCGGTTCCCCTCTCTATCAGGGCCATGTAGTAGAGGTGAGTGTCTTCAGCCAAGCCAGCCTCTATCACATCCTTAGTGTAGGGCAGCTCCTGAGGGGAGAAGGAGGAATGATGGCTCCAGAGCCATGTGGGAGCTGGAAGGGAGGGATTCAGCCTCGTGCTCAGCACTCACAGCATAATCCTCGTAGGGAATGGCAGTCCACTTCACCAGGCGTGAGACGATTTTGGTTGGGAAGAGCTGCTGGCACTCGCTGGACACTGGCACAACACCATGCTCTGAAAGCAAGGACAGGGCCCCTGAGCAGGACAGGGCTGGGGACACAGCTCTGGCACTGTCCTGCAGTGGGGATGATCCCAAAGTGGGACCTGGGGATGATGTTATCCTTCAACAGCTCCATCAGGTGCCCAGCAGAGGTGGGGGCTATGATCCCACAGGATCCTTGGCCTGCAACCCCACTGGATTCCTGGAATGATGTGCAGTTCACCTCCCATCACATCCCAAATCACTTCACAAAGTGATGGCCATTCCCAAAAAGATGCTGGGCACTGGGATGGCCATTCCCAAAGAGGTGCTAGGCACTGGAAGGGGCAGAGCCTTCCTCTGCCACCCAAAATAGGACAGTTCCTTCATTCCTACAACTCCCAAGGGCTAAAGGGAATGACTGAGAATGCTGAGGGTGGCATCAGCCAGGTGATGTCTCCTCTCTGTGATTGCTGCTGTTCTACTCTCCCTCCCAGTTCAGGAACTGACTGAAGATGGGCAGCAGCTTGGAATAACTGGGATTCAGGATCATTGAACATCTGGAGCTTGGCTGAGCAGGGAAGAGATGCTTCCCTGCATGAGGACCCTGCCACTGCAGCCCTGTCCCCAGGGAGGGCTGGGGAGCCAGGCACTCACCAAGGGATGCAAACTGCTTGTGCAGGGCCAGGCGGGACTGCAGGCGGCTCCGGAGCAGCTTCACTGTCAGCTCCATGTGGCTGGCACTCAGGGAATTGTCAGCAGTCACTGTGTGCTGTGGGCAGGAGGGATGTCAGGCCAGGAGCCACAGCCCCACAGGGACAGGCACGCATCACTCAGTGTCACTAAAAGGGCTTGGACTATCACGTGTGTTACATGAAATATGTCAGCATGGCCCCACACACAGATCCAGCCCAGCTCAGCCTGTCCCAGCCATGGTTTGGGAGCAGCTGGTGCCAGCAGGGGGACAGGACAGGACCCCAAACTTCAGCCCAATGCTGTGGGGGAGAGGGGAGGGGTTTATTCCGTGCCTGAGGCTGATCCTTGGGGAAATGCAGGCCACCCAGCTTCTGCACCCAGACATAGGGATGTCCCAGCTCTGTCACGTAGTCACTCAGGGTCAGGATGCTGTGGGGACAATGAGGAAGGGTCACATCAAGCCAGGGAGGATTTGCTGTGCTGGAGCAAGGAACTAATGGCAGCGGCCTGGGTGACACTCACCCCACTTTATCAAACTGGAACTGGTTGGCTGGGTTGGGCGTTTTCCTCCCGTGGTCCCCTGGATAGAGGCAGTTGAGAAGGGAGTCTGAGGACAGCAGGTCCCTGGCAGAAAGAGAGGAGGTCAATCAGCAGCAGTCTGGGCTCCTCATCCCTCCATGAACAGGCTTCAAGGCCAGAGAAGGGGATTATCAGCTTCCTGAGTTCAAGACCAGAATGATTTTGCCCTAAGCCCACTCCAAATGGAGAGCTGTCTCCTCTCTATCTGAAAGGTGGAAATCACAGGGCACCAGCTCCTGCTCTTCCAGGAGGCTGCTCACTCCAGTGCCATAAAATTCCTCATGTCTGACTGTACTGACAAGACTGTCCAAGCACAATGGGCTGCAGAATTTGGGGTCTGGCTCAAGGCACAGCCCCCCTGGTTTGAGGTAACACAGCCAAGGGCAGCAGGAGGGAGGGAACTCCCTGCACAGGATCTCCAGCTGCTGTCACAGAGGGCTTGGGGTGTCTGCAGCAAGAAGAGAACCCCAATAGGATGAGGAGGCTGCGTATGTGACAGGCTGGGAGGCAGCACTTGCTCCAGGCAAGCCCATACCAGCCTCTTCCACCTCCCTCTTCCTCAGGCACCTCCTGTCCCAGGGAGAGCCACCAGAGAGCTGGCAGTGGCTGGGAGCTCCCTGGGCAGGCTCCCAAAGCTGCCACTTCAGCTTTTCCTCACACCAATCAGGCTCCAGCAGGCTCTGGGGAGCACAGGGAGAAGCAGCTGCTTCTCTGGAGCTCAGGACAAGGTGACCTCAGGAGCAATCAGGTGAGGGAGCTGCCAGGCTCTGCTGTGGGAGGGAGGCTGAATGTGTCAGCAGGGGAGGCTTTCCCCCAGTTCCTGACAGCTCTGGCACTGCTGACAGGTTCCCAAACTCCCTGACTCTGGCTTGTCATGGCAGAGGAGAGGGGGAAGGTGCAGGGCACCTGGGGGCAGAGGGGTCACTGCCTGATGAGCTTAGGGCTGTGTGGAGTTCCTGGATCCTATGGAATCACTGCCCAATGAGCTCCAGGCTCTGCAGGGCTCCCAAACCCTATGGAGTCACTGCCTGAAGATCTCCAGGCTTGCTGCCCACAGGGCTCTCCTTACCCAGCACTGATGGCTGTGGTCATCTCCACAGCAGTGGTCACCTTGGCTTTCACTGTCATGACGTTGAGGTTCATCAGGTAGTGGAAGGTGAGGTGAAGCACATTCTCATCTGCCCAACAGAAGGGATGACTTTGGTGCCTTCTCCAGCCCACAGAAACCCCTCCACACTTTCAGCTCCCCCCAAGGTCCCCATGGTGCTGCTGGGGTGAGTCCCTGAGCTGCTGTCACACCCCAGAGCCCCTCACCTTTGCACTTCAGGTCAAGGGTGACAGACAAGGGGTGTCGCTTCAGCATCTCCTTGCGTTTGTCGTCCAGCTGCACGCCCAGGGTGGGCCTGCGCCGCTTCTGAGGGGGCAAAACAGCTGTCAGAGCCTTCTCCTACTCCTCACCAACCCAGGGACCTCCCCAGCCCACAGCTCTTTCCCTCCAGTCCAGTTCCACACTCCTCCAGCACCATAGCCAGAGCTGCCCTGGGGAGGGAGAGGAGCAGGAAGTCCTCACTCAGCTCCAGTTCCTGACATTCCTTCAGCTCCAAGGAATGTCTCCACTCCTGGGAGACAAAGCCAAGGACCTGCTGGCCCAAAAGCTTTCCCACTGCAACAGGCAGAAGCTAGAATCACAGAGTCCTTCAGGTTGGAAAAGCCCTCTGAGAGTCCAACCACTCCTGCAGTACTGCTAAGGCCACCACGGACCCCTGTCCCCATGTGCCACAACCATACAGCTGTTCAATCCCTCCAGGGATGGAGACTCCCCCACTGCCCTGGGCAGCTGTGCCAGGCTGGACAGCCCTTTCTTTCTGTGAAGGAATTTTCCCAATATCCTCCTCTTGCAAACACTTCTTGCCTTTCATCATGTCCCTGTTCCCTGGGAGCAGAGCCCGACACCCCCCCTGGCTGTCCCCTCCTGTCAGGGAGTTGTGCAGAGCCACAAGGGCCCCCCTGAGCCTCCTTTTCTCCAGGCTGAGCCCCTTTTCCAGCTCCCTCAGCTGCTCCTGGGTCTCCAGCCCCTTCCCCAGCTCTGTTCCCTTCTCTGAACACCTGAGACCCTGACACCTTCTACCCTTCCCCACAGAACAGTCCCCTACACCTGGCTGTGCTGCTGGGTGATGGGAGTGGAGGCCCAGAGACCCTTCAGGCTTTGCTGCTGGGAGCAACCAGCACCTCCAGCCTCTCCTCAGCACCCAGCAGGAATTATCTGTACGAGAAACACTTCCTCCACGGAGTGCTGAAGAAGTCCTGGTGCAGAGAATGCTTTTGGCACAGGATGGACACGGATCCCTCCCTGTTGGACACCAGCTCCCTGCCCTCAGGCTATTTATACAAAGTGGAGCAGCTCCAGCCGGAGAGCTGCAGGGCGGGATGGGACACAAGAGGAGCAGCTTTGTACCCTGGCTGCTCCTGCATTTGGGACACCAACTGGAAATGGCAGCTCCCTCCTCCCAAGAAAGTTGGGGATTTGACATCACTGCACTTCCACACACACTCACAGGGTGCAGGGGCAGTTCCCAGCCCCAGCTCTCCCAGCACCGCCCCCAGTGCAGTGCTGGGAGAGGACCCAGAGGGGGACAGCACTGTCCTTACCGTGGTTTGCTCCTCCTCTGCGTCGGAATCGCTCTCATCATCTGTGCAGAGAGAGGGAAGTCAGCAGGGACTGCCCAGGGCTCAGCTCTCCCACCACCAGCAGGACCACCAAGGCTTTTCCCAAGCCCATGGCTCCCCCTGACACCCCTCTGCTAACAAAAGCAGGGTCCCAAGAGCTGCAGACACACAGGAACAAGTCCCCAGGGCAACAACACAACTCACCCTGTGAGTCCTCAGGTGGCTTATAAAGGGCCTTGGCTTCTTCTACACTCCCTTCAATGGCCACCACCAACTTCTTATCTGCAGAGGAGAGAGGAAAACTCAGTTAGGAATACCACTCCTGCTGCAAAGGCAGTGGGCAGAGCAGCCCTGCCCCAAAAGCTCCTGGTTCCTGGTGAAGGAACCAGCAAAAGGCCAGTGGGAAGAGCAGTTGTCTGAAAGGTTCTGGGAGGCCACCACTGGACTGGATCTCCTGGACAGGATGGGGTCAGAGGATGGAAAACACTGGGTTTTGAGGGATTCTCCCTGGAATCCATAAAGGCCAAATCTTAATAAAGAGCCAAGAGAAGTTGGGGTCTGGCTGGGACAAGCAGGGACCAAGGAGCGGTGTCACCATGGCTGCAGATGCAGCAGAGACCTGGAGTAGCCAAACACCACTGTGTCTTTCCACGCTCCTCTGGCACTGAGAGGAACAGGTGACACCACAGCCCTTACCACACAGGAAGCGTGCACAAGCCAGTGGGACTCCTGACCTCTTCCAGGAAATCCCTCCCAACTCAGGCAGGCTCCAGAAATCCCCTCAAAGTACAAAGCTTCCTGAGGGGATGAAGGTTTCCAGGTGAGCTGTGGGAATGGCCTCTACAAGGCCTGGGGTCCCCACTACCCATAGTTGGCACAAGGCAGGGGGTGACAGCTCTGGGGAAGTTGTGACAGTACTGAGCCAGCTCACAGGCTGCAAGGACATCCCTGCTGACCTTGGGAAGAGGGGGAAGGGGTGGGAAGGGAGCCTCCCAAGCACTTCTTCCAGCGAGGCAGCTGAGCAAACAAGGTTTCAAATGCTGCTGCCTCACTGCGCTGTGGGGCCACCCTGCTGCTCTGCACTCAGCAGAATGTGACAGCAGAGCAGACAGTGGGGAAAGACCCCCCAAAAAGTGGAGATTCCTGCAGGCAGGAGTGAAATCTGACCCGTGGGGGGCACTGCCCCCTCGGTGCTCACCACAGGCCTGTCCGTAGGCGCTGGCTTGGACAAAGAGGACGTAGAGAGGCGGCGGGAGGTGCCGGGCGGTCTCATACTGCTTGTGAGCTTGGTCAAAGGGCATGAACAGGTACTCCTGGACAGGCAGGGAGGCCTGGGGAATGACAGGGAGAGCCTTCATCACTGGGAAGGGAACAGCTCATCCTCCTCGCCCGAGAGAGCGAGGCACAGCAGATGAAGCTGGCACAGCAGCTGTGGGCAGGGTTAAACATGGAGAGCCCCAGGAAAGGGCTGACAGCTGCCTCTGCTGAGAAAGTTTTGGATCTGGAAATAACCCAGTTCCTTCTCCTGTTCTTCCCTCCCAAGGCAGTCACAGGGGGCTGGAACTGCGTGGGGCTCTCCAGGGAAAGGCCCATTTAGCAGCTCCTGCAGCTGCAGTTCTGCAGGAATTGCCGCATAAGTGAAAAAGGAGACTCCGGAGGGGTCTCGGATCTGCCCCTTGCCCACCCTGAGTGGGAATGAAACATCTCCAAACCCAAACCAGCCCAGAAGCTGCCCCTCAGTGTGACTTCCTGCAGGGCTCAGGTACCTGCATGATACTGTTGAGCCGAGGCTGGAGGCTGCTCAGATATTCCTTCTTCACCTCGATCTCCTTCAGGATTTTCTCCTTGCTGGTCAGGCACTCCTTGTACTTCTCTGCCAGCCTAGGGGTGGGAATTCTGTCACTGCCACACACCACAGCTCTAAACCTGCTGGGGTCCACCTGGATGATGAGCCCCAGCATTCCTGCCCAGACACAAGGAAGCAAGAGAGCTCAGACATGGGGCAAACACAGAGCTCCTAATGCCAAGAGCAAGTGGAGGCAGGAAGGAACTGATTTGAGATGGAAAACAAACAAGGAAATGGGGAAGCTCAGCCTTCTGCTGCCCTCTATGAAGGGGCAGCAACTGCATCTTCCCTCAGATCTGCTCCCACACCAGGCTCTGCTACCAGCAGTCACAACCCCTCCAAGCTCCCTAAGAAGCTTTGTCACTTCACAGCCCCAGAGTCACTTCATGTCACAGTCAAGGTTCAATAGAGAAAGCCCAGGAAAATGCAAATCCACCACGATGCTCTGAGCCCTGGGTACACTTGTGTTTAGGGAGAACACACCAAATCTCCTTATTGCTGTTGACTGCAAGCCCTTTGCCAGCAGGAGCAGGGAAGCTGGGTATGGAAGTGAGCTGCCCAGGACAAGGGGTCTCCAAGGGGAAACAGACCTGACCTCGCAGAACTTGGATTCTGTTTGCAAGCAGAACTGTATTTGTGGGGGTCACTGCACATCCCAACAGGCTCCTACACAAACTCCAGTGCTCACACACCTTCCCAAAAGAGCTACTGAAATCCCTGCACACCACTCCAGGGGCACCTCACACAAGGTGGAGAAGAATCCAAAGCCAATCCAATGGGGTTGCACAGCTAAAAACACCAACATAAATTAGGGATGGATGTCAACAACCCCAACAACATCAGAAAATGCCCAAAGTAACACTGGCATCTGCTCTTGAGCAGCTGAACAGGCCATATCCCACCTCAGCAGTAGTGGGAGATGGACAGGGACATTCCTTAGACCCCTCCCAGAGTGAGGATTGGGAATTCCAAGGCCTCTCAGCAATTTAATGTGCAGCTGAAGGTCCCCATGAGGTTTGCAATGATCATTTTTAAGCACAACCCTCAGAGTTCTGCAAGCTGAACACTTCTCTGCCTGTGCCCTAGGTAGAGTCAGCTGGAGGATCCTGGTTGTGCCTTCCACCAGACAAAAGCAGCCAGGTTTTAGGGGAAGGATCTGGGAAAGAGGAAGCACGAGAGGTTGGAGACACCCAGCATCTCTCACTGTGTGCTCTGCTGAGCCGCCCTCAGGCAGCACCAACCAGCATGTTCCAACTGATCTTTCCAGAAGGTGTTCCTGAACACTGCCTGGCCGTTATCCAAACGCAGGAATGCTGTGTCATGTTTGCTTTTCCCAGGGGGCAAGAGTCAGGAAGCAGCTGATCCCTGGGACAGTAGTGACACCAGCAGCATGACATGAGACTGTCCCAGCCCAGTGTGCTTGGCAGCTCCAAGCCATGGCATGGAATGGCTGCAGCTCCAGCCAGGATGGGCTCCCTTTGCTCCTTGGATCATCAGGCAGTGACAGAGAACTCCCTGACCTATGGAACAAGGATCCCAGCAAGCCCAGCACTGCACAGAGGGAATCTCCCAGCCACACTAATCCAAGAGGGAGTGAAAAACTTCACTCCTCCAACAGTTCTGGGTCCAGATCCCTGGAGCTGGGACATGGAGTGGGGACACCCAGAACTCCAGGTGTCTGCCCAGATCCCTGGAGCAGGGGCACGGTATGGGACCACCACTGACCCACCTCTTGCGCTGCTCCAGCTCCCAGTCCAGGCGGGCCAGGGTCTGCTGGTGGGGTTCAGTCAGGGTGATGGCAGGGCGGCTGATTTCAGGAGGGGCCTCTTTGTAGAACTCCTCCAGGCTCACCAGCTCAATCTCCTCATGTTTGGATCTGCCAGGACACAAGGATCACACCAGGGAAAAGTGTCAAGTGCTAATGTATCCCACAGGAGTGTCCCACTGGTGCTTCCTTCCCTGACTCCCCTCTGCTACAGAGCCACACCATCAGTGAGCTGAACTTGTTTTCTCCTTCACTGTCTGTACCTAAAGGTGCTCCAGGAAAGCTGGAGAGGGACTTGGAACAAGGGATGGAGGAAAGAGACACAGGGAATGGTTTCCCACTGCCAGAGGGCAGGGAGAGATGGGATATTGGGAAGGAATTGTTCCCTGGGAGGGTGGGCAGGCCCTGGCACAGGGTGCCCAGAGCAGCTGTGGCTGCCCCTGGATCCCTGGCAGTGTCCAAGGCCAGGCTGGATGGGGTTTGGAGCAGCCTGGGACAGTGGAAGGTGTCCCTGCCATGGCAGGGGGTGGCACTGGATGGGCTTTAGTGTCCCTTCCAAACCAAACGATTCCATGATTACAAAGACCTGGAGCACCCGCTCTGCTCTAGCAGTGACCTCAGGGAATGTGGGAAGAGCTCCCAAACACGGGAATCACCCACCCATCCCAGACACACCACTGATCCCTCTGCTCCCTTGGCCACACTCACTTGAACTCCAGGCACTTGGTGATCTCTTTCTGCAGGTGCATCACCTCGTAGAGCAGGTTCTGGAGCTGCAGGTGATAGGCATCAACCTTCTGCTTTGCCTGAAACATGGGCAGAGCAGGGATGGAGCAGGAAAGACACTCTGAGAGAGTCACCAACACCCTGTCACTACAGCAGCCTGGGACAGCAGGTTTTAGGGTATGCAACGATTTTTGGGAGGAAGAATGACATTTTTAAGGGTTGGAGAAACAAAGGATTGTGACATGAGACGGATCCTGCTCCTTCCAGCACATTTCAAAGCCAAGGCACAGGACAGGGCTCATTTGATGGGACACAGAGTTCTTTCTGAGAACTCTGGGTATGGAGCTTCCAGGCCAATCATTCACCCATTTATACACCTGCACAACACCAGACCCTGGACACAGAGTTTCTGACCTCCCACTATACTTGAGACAAAAGCAGAGACAGTTCCTTCATTATTCATCTAATTACAGCTGCCCTGCACCCAGCAGGAGTTCATCAGGACCAGAGCCTCCCAACAAACCCTCAACTCGAACCCCACAACCTGGCTGAGGCATAATTCCTCACCCCATGCACACAGAACAGGCAGGACTTGCCCCATCTCTGACCCCCCCTCTAAATGCCAAGCTGCATTCCTCACTCCCAGCCCCTCCTGGTACCTCGTGGGTCTGGTCCCTGCCTTTCTTCAGCCGGATGTGAGCCAGGCGGTTCAGCTTCTTCAGGGTCATGAAGTGGACACAGCTCTGGACACGCCGCTCGTCGATCTCTGAGGCCTGAGAGGCAGGAGAGAGGGGTTGGAAGCAACAGGGATGGCTGGCACCATCTCTGCAGGGAATTCCTGCCACAAAAGGGGTCCCACGCTTTGCTATGGAGCCCCATTTATATCACTGGGGCTTCTGAGGGAGCCTCCTGCTGCCAGATCACAGGGAAACTGCTGGGAATAACGGGGAGGGGGTCCAGGCTCCTCAAAGCATCACTCCAGTCATTTTCCTCAGCAGCAGGAACAGAGGTGGTTCAGCCTGAAGCACCTGGTGTGTCCCAGGAGCCTGGGACAAGGGAGGCTATTCTATTTCCAGAGCTAAATCCCTGCCCCAGGAGCCCAAGACAAAAGAATCTGTTCCATTTCCAGAGCTCAATTCCTGCCTCAGGAGCCTGGGACAAGGAAAGCTGTTCCATTTCCAGGGGCTCAACTCCTGCCCCAGCATCCTGGGAAAGGGAGGCTGCTCCATTTCCCTGAGTCTGCCCAGGAGACATCATAGCTCCTGCTGCCTTTCCTCTGGGATTAAAGGGGAAGCACCAAATGACAGACATGTCACACCACACATGGAGGCTTTCCTCACATTTTCCTTGATGCCCCGGCTCTTCAGCTCCTGGATCTCTGCCATGAGCCTCTGGAGCTCCTGGCAGGTCTCCCTGTAGAGCTCATAGTCCTTGATGGGGTCACGCAGATCCACCTCGCTCTCCTCGCTGTAGTACCTGACATCCTGCCAAAGCAAAAACACCTCCCGTGGCTCTTCCCTCCCACTGGAAAGGGCTCTGGGGGACAAGCTGCCATTTCTGGCTCTGTCTATGAATCCCATGGCTTTACACAGGGAGAGAACTCAGTTCCAACAATCCCAAACCCACCAGTCCCTATAACACCTGGCAAATTCAGGTTGTCTTTTATTGTTATAAATTTGAATTGACACCATTGGGGTGTCCTGTGCTGGGGCAGTTGGGCTGGAGGATCCTTGTGGATCCCTTCCAACTCAGGATATTCCATGATCTACATGACCACAGAGGATAAACCAGAAAGGTAATTCCTCCTCCTCCTCCTCCTCCACCCTGCTCCCCACTCTGGCTGATCCTACACTATCCTGCTGCTCACGGGAGGGTTTGAAGGCACCATGCAAATCCCTGAGGGATCTTCCAGCTTTGTGCTCACTCTCCAGAGGAGTGTTTGTGTCTCCTGAAAGAGATGGAAGCAGGTTTAGGAATTCACAGTAAGAGTTTAAGAGGCATTGGAAGCTGGGGGAACTCGGTCTCACAATTCATGGAATTCCAGAACGGTTTGGGTGGGAAGGGACTTTAAAGTCCATCCAGTCCCATGGGCAGGGACATCTTCCACTATCCCAGGCTGCTCCAAGCCCCGTCCAACCTGCCAGGATCGAGCAGCCACAGCTTCTCTGGGCACTGTTTTCCAGCAGGGAAAGCCAGGCCAGCACAGAGGGGTGTGGGAGGGTCTCTGGGCAGGTCTGTACCTGGTCCGTGTCGCCCTTGCCCCTCTTGCCCTCGGCTGGGACCCCGTCCGTGCGGATCACCTTGGGCTTCCTCTTCTTGCTGGACTCGGAGGACATGGTGCTGCTGGGCAGGGCTGGGGAGGGGGCACGGGGGGAGTCTGTGGGGGCCAAACCTGCCTGCACTGGAGCTCCCGGTGGGTCCCAGGCTCCCACCACCAGCCCCGCCTGGGCTCTGCAGTGTTCCTGTGCCCCGCTCCATCCCGCACCTCCATCCCAGCCCCCCCGGCCCCCACTGCCACTGAGCTCCCTCGGGACCCGGGCCCGAGCGGTCGATCCCTCCCTGACTCCAACTTCCCTGAGCCCCCAGTCCCCAGCACACCGGACTGCGGCTTTTGCTTCACCAGAGCTCCCCGGAGCCACAGGTCCGCGACCCTTCGCTCCTCCAAGGCACCCCAGACCCCGCACATCGATCCCGGGGCGGCCGCTACTCCGAGCCCCCGCAGAGCCGGGACCCTGCACCTCTCCAGAGCCCCCCAGACCCCAGCACACCGGCACAGAACCCTTGCTGCCTTCAGAGCCCTCCCCGCACACCCTCACGCCGGGGGCTCCCCGCTCCTCCAGAGTCCCCCAGCACAGCGGGCCCGAGGCCTCAGAGCTCCCCCAGCACGGGGCCTTCGCCCCTCCAGACCAGGACCGTGCACTTCCACTGAGCCCCTAGCACACCGGGACACTGATCTTCCGCCCCTGCGGAGCCTCCCCAGCCCAAGGGGCCCGGCGTCGCCCCCTCCATCCCCGGTTCGCGCCCCGCACTCACCGCGGCCTCGCCTCCGCGCCTCTCGGAAGTGACGTCACGGAACAACAGAGAGCGGCGCGGACCGGCGGCGAGCGGCTGCTAGGCGCCCCCTAGCGGACCTGGCATCCTGGAGGACCCGCAGGTGCGATGGGGGCGTGGCTTCCGCAGATGGGCGTGGCTTCACCACACGGGGCACGGCTTAACAGGGGGCGTGGTCACCGCCCCACTCCCAAACCCGAGGGGCGGGGTGGGGAAGGGCAGCCCTGGGGGTGAGACCTCCGCACTGAAGGATTGAGGGGGTTCCTGGTGCAGAAGGGCACCCACAGGAATAGGGCGAGCTTGGATAGGGGTCCCAGAATGCTTGGATGGGTGTCCATGGGCTTGGGATGGGATCCCCGATAGGGAGAGGGGTACCCAGGGGCTTGGGAGCAGCCCAGGATGGAGTCACTGATGATTTTGGGAGGATCCATGGGCTTGGGGGGGCCTTGGGATGGAGTCCCCAATGGCACAGGGGAGATCCATGGACTCAAAAAGGCATGGGAAGAGGTCCCCAGCGGCACTGAGGGATCCATAGGCTTGGAGGGTTATGGAATGGTGTCCACTTTAGCATTGTGGGCTTTCAGGGGCCCCAATGACCCTGGGAGGTATCCATGGGCTGCACTGGGCATTGGCTTGGGGTACCCAGTGGTTCTGGGGGATCCAAGAGCTTGGCAGGGCACTGGATGGGATCCCTGGTGGTGCTGGGTGTATCCGTGAGCTTGAGGGGAGCATGGGATGGGGTCCCTGATGGCATGATGGCACTTGGGGGTATCTATGGGTTTGGCAAGGGGTCCCCAGTGCCACTGGGGGTACACTGGGGTTTTGGGGGGGGGGTCCCTCAGTGTATCACAGAACCCACAGGTGGGTTGGTGCAGGAAGTACCCATGAAGTGGGGCGGGGCAGCCCGCAGGGTCACACCAAGCACTCCCAGTACCGCCCTCCCCACCCCAAGAGGGGCCCAGGCTTTAGCACATTAAATATTTAATTGGCAGCAAAGGCACCCGCTGGGCTCATCAGGAGCAATTAAGCCCTCCACACCTGCACAGCCTGCCCAGCCCCCCCCTGCAGCACCATCCTGGGGACCCACCAGGATGGGGAGCTCACACCTTCCCCTCCCTGCTCCCAACACCCCCAGGGCACCCCAAAATGGGGTGGGCGAGAGAGCTAGGAGCTGGAGGGAGCAGAACCTCCCAGCCCATCCCCAGCAGGGCCAGGGCACAGGCAGGAAGCCCATGGGGGGTGCAGGGAGACCCCCCCCACCCCAGCACGGCCCCCCAATCACTGCAGGGGGGAGATCTTCAGGGGAATCATTATCCGAGATTCCATGGTCCGGATCAGCGGGACTGGGGAAGGAAAAGAGAGAGAGATGAGGCCAGAGGGTCCCCAGCACGGGCAGGGCATCCCCAAAGCACAGGGGTCCCACTCACCAGTGTAATAAACATTCTCATCCCAGCCCCTCTTCCTCCAGGCCGCATTCCTCGTCTCCTCCCGGGACTGCAGATCCCTGTAGGCTGTGGAGAGAGGACGAGGCTGGCACCCTGAGCCCCCCAGGCCAGCGGTCCCCCAGGGGAGACACCCCTTACCCCAGAGGTGATGCACCACGTAGAGCTCCCCGATCTGGGAGAAGAAGCCCCCGACTGCCTCCTGGTTCTCCTGGCGGAACTTAATGGCCCGAGCCCTGCACGAAGCAGGGGACACATAGGAGGCTGCCCCAGGGGTTCCCCTTTCTCCTGAGGGCGCTTTTCCCACTTGGGATCCCTCCATGCTGGGAAACCAGTGGCTTACCAGTTGTTGCCCCACTCGATCATAGTCCCTGGCTGGAAACAGAGAAGAAAAACCAGTTAGAATCCCCCTGCTCACCCAGCTTGGGGTCTCCTCATCCACAAAGGAGGAATTTGGGAGGGCTGCCCCCCAAAACCTAGGGTATAGCAGCCTGAAGACCCTCCCTGAGGCACAGGCTGATCCCCACCTTCAGCTTATAGGTCCTCAGCTCGTAGATGTTTGGTCCCTGGCGGGGCTGCGGCTCATTCCAGAAGCTGAATTCCAGGAGCAGCTGGTTCCTGCGGGACAGCAGCATCCGGCTCCTCTCCTTGCGAAAGTCCAGGTACTCCTGGGGACAGCCCCAGCCGGGGGTTTTGGGGTGGGGGCAAGGCGGGCCAGGAGTGTCAGGCACAGGGGCCTCACCCCCACCCCGGTGGTACCTTGTTCTGCCTGAGCTTGTTCATGCAGTCCATGAGCGCCGGGTACCCGCCCGAGAAGCGCCACAGGTGCACTGCAAAGAGGGGTTCAGGCTGGGGAAGGGGAGCAGCACCCCAAAATCCCACCAAAATCTCTGCCTTTGGCAGCAGAGGCACCAGGAGCCGTTGCCTGCTCTCACCTGCCTGGTCCTGCTCGCCATACCACGTGTTCCAGTTGCCCACCAGGTCACAGGGGTAGTCGGGGTCCGAGTGGAGCTTGGGCAGCACCTCCTCTCTGTGGGGGAACAAAGGGGGGCAGTGGGGTGGGGGGGCTGGCACCCCAAAACCCTCCCAGTGCCCCTCTTTGCCTTCCCAGGGTTTGCCCAAACAGGATCCGGTGCAGGCTGGGGGATGCAGCCATTTCACAAGGAGGGAAACTGAGGCACAGAATAGGGACACAGATCCACCCAGGAGCTCGACACGAGCCATCCCACCCCTCTCACTCCGGAACAGCACCCCAACATCCCACTGGGATGCTGGGAAGCCCCCTCAGTGTGCTCACGTCAGCTTGTTGTAGGCTTCCAGGCATTCTGGCTTCACATTGTGAACTGCAGGGACAGGAGAGAGGAGCTGGGAAGGGGGAAAGGAAAGGGAAGGGTCCGGGAATGGGGGTCCCAATAGGTGAGGGTGCACCCCACCTCTCCCTGCCTTCCTCCCGGCAGGAGCACTCACACTGGATCTTGTAGAGGTTGCTGGTCTCCTTCTTGGAGAGGAGGTTGGAATGTGCATCCTTGCGTGGATCCACCTTGTGCACGAAGAGGGAGCGGAACCAGCTGCCCTCGGCATCCCTGGAGTACCCCCTGTGGGGCAGGGGAGACACTGGGAATGACCAGGAATGACCGGCTGGATGGCAAAACAGGATCCAGAGGCCTCGCTGCCCATCCTGCGGGCAGCTGCCTCCATTGTCCGGCTTTCAGGGAGCCCCAAGACTTCACTGGCTTCTGTTCAGTTCATACTGGGAGCCCCATCCCAGTTCTGGCGTAGGGGTGTCCCCAGTTCCAGTCTGTCCCCCTGAATCCAGAGGGGTTTTGGCCATGCTGCCCAACAGAGCAAGGACACTGGTGTGGGGGTGTGGGACATGGGGGGCAGCCCCCATGGGAACCCCCTCAGCCCCAATGGCCACTCCAGTGACAGTGACCCCTCCAGGGGACACGGGGCAATGGGGGCATCCCCCCGTAGGATCCCCTTCACCCAGGGGCTGCTCCTGTGCTGGTGACCCTTCCATGGGCAAGGAGACAAGGGGCGATGGGAGCAGCCCCCCAGCCTGTCCCCCAGGGCTCCCCACCAGCCCCAGGGGTGGCTCCGGTGCCCCGGAGAAGGTCGGGTTCCGCCCAGGGCAGGGGCGGGGGGGGAAAGGGGCCCCTCGGCCCCGGGCCCGAGCTGCGACCAGACCTTTGTCCCCAGCAAGGCAACGACCGTGGGGCCACTCTGGGGAGGACAGCGGGCTGCGGGGAGGGCTCCGGGGCGGGGGGTGCGGGGATATGCGGGGAGCGGGGGGGGGGGGGGGGGGGGGGGGGGGGGGGGGGGCAGGGGCCGGGGGGTGAACGGAGGGCTCAGCGGAGCGGGGTGCGGGTGATGCGAAGAGCGAGGAAGACCTGGGCCTCAAGGGCTCAGAGGCAGGATCTCCACCCGGGGGGATGCGGGGAGCAGGAGGGATGCGGGGTCCGGGGGAGCTGCGGGGACCGTGGGAGGATGCGGGGTGTCCCCGCCGGGGGAGATGCGGGGAGCGGGGTGGACGCGGGGTCCGGGGGAGGATGAGGGCTCCGGGGATGCAGCGGGGGCTCTCAAGGTGGGGGTTCCAGGGGTCCCCGCCCGGGGGTCCCCACTCACCGCGCGCCCCGCGGGGCCGCGCCCGCGCCCCCGCCCCGCAGCCGCCGCAGCGCCGCGCTCCCGCTGCGCGCTCCCGCCGCCATCTTCCGCACCGGGGCGGGGC
>CM031871.1:13497634-13558292 GCA_018697195.1 Certhia americana
CGGTGGGTTTCGTTTGCCTTGCGGCAGAGCATCGGAGCTCGTAGCCTCATGGGAGGCCACCCCGCACGCACTTGCTGCTCGCTTCTGTTCCTTGGGGGATAGGAGGTCACAATGTGGGGCACCATATGCCCCCTCTCACCCCGGATCTCTCCAGTACATCAGGGTATGCTGGGAACCTGTGAGTCCCATCGATGCCCCCAACCTCCTGGTCCCCCAGACCTTAGAGCCCTATCCATGCCTTTCAGACCCTCCAAGGACCTCCAGTTCCCTCAGAGACCCCTCATCCTGCCGAATCCCTGTGAATCCAGAGACCCTCCAGTCCCCCCGAATTCCCAATGATGCTACCAGAGACCTTCATTTCCGGGGAGTCCTGGACCCCCCAGAGATCCCCAAATGCCCCAGAAGTTCCCTTGATCCACGGGATCCCTTGACTGCCCCAGACTTCCACACCCCGGAGCCCCCCTCTCCCATGATTCCTGTCCTCCAAGGACGTCCACACCCCAGGACGCCCTAGCCCCCCGGGAACCCCCATATACAAGGGACACCCCAGGATCGCTGACCCTCCCAGGATGCCAGGTGACCCAGCCCACCTCGTTCGCCCCAGGTGGTCTCCAGATCCCCCCTGCCCTCCCTCACTCCCGGTAGTAGTAGAGGAGAGATCCTCCAGTACAAACCAGCGCGCTTCCAGAGCCTGCAGCCCTGAGCTGTCCTGAGAAGAGGAGGGGGGGGGAATGCTGCTGGCCCCCGCACCTCTCCCCCCACGGGTACCCTCTGCTGCCCCGAAACCCTCCATCACCCTTCCGATCACCCCAACCTCCTCACCCCCCAGGACTCCCTGCCATGCCAGACCCACAAACCCCATAC
The DNA here is from genome assembly GCA_018697195.1 of Certhia americana. NCBI lineage: Eukaryota > Metazoa > Chordata > Aves > Passeriformes > Certhiidae > Certhia > Certhia americana. Next base: position 13,498,499 of record CM031871.1, read on the forward strand.
CCCCCCACACTCTCTTCCTCCCGATCCATAACCCCACACTGCCCTGGTCCTGACCAAGTGCCTCTGATCATCCCCAAAGCCCCAACCCCATAATCCCCCCTCACGCACCCACTGACCACCACCGCCCAACTCCCTCTGATTTCCCTCCCCAATCACCCATATCCACCCCCATGGCCCCCTGACATTCCAGACTCTCCCCTACCCCCAGCTCCTCCCCACCACCCCATGTAAAACCCAACACCCATACCCCCCCCCCAGAATCCAACCTCAAGACCCATACGCCCCTGAGGCCCTTCCCCAGCCTTCCCCCTCGCCCACACGCCTCCACTGCTTTGCGCCTCCCTGCATGGCAGGGGGGAGTGCGGGGGTCCCTCGCATGAATGCTCCCCCTGATTCAAAAGTGTGGACTCTCGCACTGGCCGGCAGGGCTGGGCAGGGGGATGTCACCCACCGGCATGGGGCCCAAAGAGAGGGCCCCCCCAGCGCCCCACATCCCCCCAGGCTCCAGGGTGTCTCCCAGCCCTCCTACCCTTATTTATCTTTGTACCTTCACAATGCCCCCCCAGCTCCCCAGAGTTTCCCCCCTTGTGCCCCATAATCCCAATGGAGTCTTGACCAACCCATGCTCCCCATGCCCCTCATCGAGCTCCGCTCGATGCCCAAGTTCCCTCAACCACTCCCCCCCAACCCCTACAGTAGCCCCCCATACCCCCTTGTTCCCCATATTCCCCCTCATGTCCCCCACCCTTTTGTCCCCTGGGTGCGGGGTGCCAGCGTCGGTGGGTCCCGGCGGCGGGCTCATCGCTTTCTGCCATGGGGGGTCCTGCGGGGGCAGGCGGGGGGCCGGGGTGTCCCCTTCAATGTCCCCGTGTCCCCGCGGTCACAAGAGGCTCCGTTCTTCCCCTGCGGTGGCGGGGGCCGCGCCCGACGCCTGTTTTCCCCCCCGTGGGTTTCGGGGGGCTGTGTCGCTCCTGCTGGTCCCTTCCCCCTCCTGCTCCTGCCGGATTCAGGTTCGCCGCCCCCTGTGCGTGGTCCCAGTTTCGGTCCGAACCTAACTTCGTCTCAGTTCCCGTCCCAGTAAATCCCGCCTGGTCCCCAGTTCATTGTCTCGTCCCCCATGCTGATCCATTCCGGTTCGTTATCCCCGCTAAGGTCCCAGCTTTCGTCCCAGTATCCCGCGAACCGTCGTCCTAATTTCCACCCGTGATCCCCGTGCTGGTCCAGTCTCCCTCCCAATAACTCTAAACTGGTTCCAGTTCCGTCCTGTTAGCCACTGAACTGATCCCTGCCGTCCTCGTTTCCCTTGCGGACTCAGTTTCCGTCCATAACCTCTGAGCTGTCCCAGTTACGTTTCGTTCCCCGGTGCTCTATAAGAACGAGTTTCCCGCCCGGTATCCCACACCGATCGGGTCCGCGGTTCCCCGTCCCCTTGCTGGGTGAAGGCTCCGCAGCCACCGTCCCCATCTTCCCAGTGCCGTTCCCAGTTCCGTTACCGACGCTGGTTCTGCGCCTTCCCGTGTCCCGGTATTGCTGCATCTCCCGTCCCGTTGCCCCGCGCTTGAGTCCAAACCGCAGGTCCCAGCAGTCCCCAGTCCCAGTCCCATTCCCCATCCCATCCAGTCCCTGCCCCGTGTCCCCGCCCGCCCGGCCTGTCCAGTCTCTGCCCCCACCCGACGAGCCCGGACACCGGTCCACACGGGACAGTTGGGTCCCCTCGCCAGGCCAAAACCACCGAGAGGCAGCACCTCGTTCCGGTCACCCCCTGGTCTGCGGGACAGCCACGCACTGGTACACCCGTGACACCGGGTCGCCCCAACGGCAGCGGGACACCTCAATGCGCCTCACGGACCCAAAATCCCACACATCTCAGTGATCCCAAGGACCCTATAAACCCCACGGACTCTGCCCATACCCCCGCAACCGCCAGACACCCCCAGATCCCGTGACTAGTCCGCACGGACTACCTGACACTTCATGCACGCCAGAGACATCCCGGGGATCCCGAACTCCCCACAGACCTGGACACCCCACTGTAGCCGGGATCCCGGACACCCCACTGAGCCCGGGATCCGGACACCCCACTGAGCCCGGGCACCCCACTGACCATGCAAAGAACCCCACTTCCCACGGATCCTCTCAGAGACGCCGGGTATTCCCGGGTGGCGGTCACCCCGCGGACCCCGGGCACCCCACGGGCCCCAGTCACGCCAGGGTCCCCAGACACCCTGCGGTGTCCCCGTGTCCCCCGCGCCGGGTCCCGGTGCCCGCCCCCACCCACGCTCGCTCCTGCAGCGCACTCCGCCCGCCGCCAGGGGGCGACACCACCACGCCCCATCGCTTCCTCACAACAGGCCTAATGACCCCGCCTCACCCCGCCCCTTCTCTTGAGCGGCGTCCTCTCTACCCAATCATAACCTCGCTTTCTCCCGCCTCTCCAGCACAGCCCTTTCTATTGGCTATACGGTGCGATAGGGGCGGGCGTATCGCGCGGCGCCACCAATGGCGCGGCGGGAGGGGCGGGGCCAAGCCGCCATGGCGCCGCCGCCGCGCTGACCGCGCCGCGCCGCCATGGCGGGGGCCATCGCGTCCCGCATGAGCTTCAGCTCCCTCAAGCGCAAGCAGCCCAAGACCTTCACCGTGCGCATCGCCACCATGGACGCCGAGATGGAGTTCAGCTGCGAGGTGACGGCCCGCGCGGGGCACCGGGGTGCCGCTGAGGGGGGACGGGCCCCCCCAAACCCCGCCAGCCCCTGAGGGGCCCGGAGCATTGCCCACTTCCCTCCCCAAGCCCCCCGACCTTCCGCCGGTTCCCGGGGCCTGCCCTGGGCCAGCAGCGGCAGAGCCTTGGTTTGTTTATAAGTCAACGTTATCCGGGAGCGATTCGGTGTGATTTTGGTTATAATTGCACGTTATTCTGGTTAAAATTCGGCTTTTCTTTGGTTGTAATTCACCTTTACTTTGGTTACGAATCGGTGTCATTTGGCTTTACTGTGGTCACAACTCGGCTTTGTTTTGGTTGCAGTTCAGTGTTACTGTGTGTGTAATTCAGTTGTATCCTGGTTATAGCTTGGCTTTATTTTGGTTATAATTTGTCTTTATTATGCGTTTAATTCAGCATTGTTTTAGTTATAAATTACTTTTTTTCTGGGTATAATTTGGCTTTATCCTGGGTGTAATTTGGCAATTGTCTAATAATAGTTCAGTTTTTGCTTTGGTTATAATTCAGCTTTATTCTGGCTGAATTCATCTTCAATATATGAATATTGAATATATATATTATATGAATATAATTCATCTTCACTCCAGGTGTAATTTAGCCTTATTGGGTTATAATTTGGCTTCATTCCGGTTATAATTTGGTCTCATTCTGGGTACAATTTGGCATTATTCTGGCTATAACTCATCCTGTGTTTTGGCTATAATTCAGCTTCATTCTGCATATAATTCAGCTTTATCCTGGTTATAATTCAGCTTTATTCTAATTACAATCCAGCTTCATTTGGGCTCTAATCCAATGCTATCCTGCCATCCCAGGGACACTACATCCCACCACTACACAGTGGTTGTCACAGGGCTTGAGGAATCTCGGTGTCAAGGCTTGAATCCACAGGAATCCAATTCCCAAGTGCTCCACAAACACCCAAGGACAGAATTTTGGCATTTTCCTGAGCTCTTAGCTCGCTCTGAAGATGAGGGACGCTCCAGGGGGTTGGGTCTGGCTTTTCTGTGGTAATTTCCCCTTTTGGGGCCCTTGGAAGTTGTCAAACATTCTCCCAGGGCGTCGCTGCCAAACCCCGGGATCTGCTCTGCTTTTTCAGCTGATCCAGAGGGATTGGCCACACAAACATTGAAACCCCGCTCCAACCTTTTCATTTAATACTTTATATTTCATTATCCTGCCCCAAACCCTGACGGAATCCCAGCGCCCCATCAGCCAAGGGGTGTTTATCATCACAAACCTCTGGAAATCTCTTCTCAGCCCTGAAGAACTTCCTACTTTTCCTAGGGATTAAGGATTTTGCTCTTAGGCAGCTGTGTGAGCTTCCCACTTCCAGCAGAGTGTGAATGTCCTGGCTCTGTTGTTCCCGCTTTCCCGAGGCTGCAGCACTAACCGATGATGGAAAAGTAAAGAATTGTTCATTTCAGTGGTGTGGCCGGGTGTCATTTCCCGCTGGGACCAGAGGGGTTTGTTCAGCGGTGAGGCAGCGCTCCGGTGGGATTGCATGTGCAACTGGGGCATCTCCAGCTGACTTTTCTGGGAGGTTCCTGCCAAAACAACTGCAGAGAGACTTCTGCAGCTGGAAGGAGCTCAGGAGCTGCGAGTGTGGCCCTGCTGAGGGCTCCTGGGTCATGTTGGAGCTGGTGCTGGAGGGATGCCAGGGAATTCAGACCTCATCCTTCCACACGGAATATTGGGGCAGGAGGGGGGGGGATGGATGGATGGATGGATGGATGGATGATGGATTGATGGATGGATGATGGATGGATGGATGATGGATGGATGGATGGAAGGATGGATGGATGATGGATGGATGATGGATGGATGATGGATGGATGATGGATGGATGGATGGATGGATGGATGGATGGATGGATGGATGGATGATGGATGGATAGATGGATGGATGGATGGATGGATGGATGGATGGATGATGGATGGATGGATGGATGGATGATGGATGGATGGATGGATGGATGATGGATGGATGATGGATGGATGATGGATGGATGGATGGATGGATGATGGATGGATGGATGATGGATGGATGGATGGATGATGGATGGATGGATGGATGGATGATGGATGGATGGATGATGGATGGATGGATGGATGATGGATGATGGATGGATGGATGATGGATGGATGGATGATGGATGGATGATGGATGGATGGATGGATGTGGGTGACGGGGCTGTTTCACACCCTGCAGGTGAGGAGTGAGTTTTTATGGAATCATGGAATGGTTTGGGTGGAAAAGGACCTTAAAGCTCATCCTGTTCCACCCCCTGCCATGGGCAGGGACACTTTCCACTGTCCCAGGCTGCTCTAAGCCAACCTGGCCTTGGACATTTCCAGGGATCCAGGGACAGCCACAGCTTATCTGGGCACCCTGTGCCAGGGCCTCAGCACTTTCCCAGGGAACAATTCCTTCCCAATATCCCATCTCTCCCTGCCCTCTGACAGTGGGAAGCCATTCCCTGTGTCCTGTCCCTCCATCCCTTGTCCCCAGTCCCTCTCCAGCTCTCTTGGAGCCCCGTTAGTCCCTGGAAGGGGCTCTGAGGTGTCTCTGGAGCCTTTTCTTCTCTGTGAGCACTCCCAGCTCTCCCGGGCTGGCTCCAGAGCAGAAGGGCTCCAGCCCTTGGAGCATCTCCATGTCCTCCTGGGCTTGCTCCAAGCCCAGGGCAGCCCAGCTCGAGGTGTGAGTTTTATCCAAGCTGTATCTGAGCAGTGCAGCTCCCTGGCTGGATCTCTGTCCCTGTTTTTGTGTCACACTTGGGAGGCTCTGGGGAAAGCTCCTTGTTTTGCTGACTGTGCAGAAACAGTGGACAGGGTGATCAGACACACCTCGAGTCGCTGGGGTTGGGGTGGTGGCCCAGGGAAGGGCTTGGCTTACTCTACACCCACAATGAGACCTGGAGTCAGGAGAGGAGTTTGTGCCCTCCTGAGAGTCAATTTTTGGGAAAAACCTTGCTAGTCCCTGAAGGAACCTGGCCCCTCTCCCAAGGTTTTCCAGGAGCAGAGCGAGCAGCACTGTTTACCCAGCTGTCTGTGTGCTCTGAGATGTCTTTGGCCAGGAAGGAGAGCTGCTGACCCCAGCAGGAGGCTGCGAGAGGGAAATCTGCCTCACAAACACTTGAGAGGATCAGTGGAAGGAGGTGCAGTGGGAATCCTGTGGTTTCAGGGCTCTTGAGATGTGTTTTTGTGGCCTGTAAGTGACACCTTGTGCTGACAGGGACAGAGTTGCTGATCTGTTGGGGGTTCCTCCCAGCTCAGGATGTTCCATGATTCCATGACCCAGCCGTAGCTGCTGGAAACTCACCTTCTTTTTCAGTGTTAATTTTTCAGTCTGCTCCCTAGAAATCCCCAGCTGTGCATTTTAAGGGATTAAACCTGCTTTGCATCTGTTTATTCTACAGTTGATGTCTCTAAATTGAGCCTAAATCTAAAATAATTCCTAGAAATGAAATCTAAATCTTTCTAACACGGCAATGGAGATTAATAATCACGGTTGGGGTTTCACTTTAAAGACTTAATTTATTTGGGGAAATCTTGGAGGCACAAAGCAAGTGTCTTCTTTCTGTTACTTCCATCTCAGAGGTTTGAGCTTTACCTAATTAATTGATAACATCTGGAGGAAGGGTAGACATTTGTGTAGCTTTTGAATCCCTGTGCTGAAACAACCCCAGCTGCCTCACCTTCCTGAGAACCTTGGATAGAAGGATGGAAACCTCTTCCCTGGGAGGGTGGGTAGGCCCTGGCACAGGGTGCCCAGAGCAGCTGTGGCTGTCCCTGGATCCCTGGCAGTGTCCAAGGCCAGGCTGGACAGGGCTTGGAGCAACCTGGGACAGTGGGAGGTGTCCCTGCCCAGGGCAGGGAGGTGGAACAAAATTAACTTTCATGTCCCTTCTAACCCAAACCATTCCATGAGTTATTCCGTATTGAAAACTCCGTGTTTTTTTGAGTCCACATCCAAAGCACTGTTTATGCCACATCTCTGATGGGATGGCAGAGGTGTGGTGCTGCTGGTGTCAGGTTGGTCTCACCCTCTCCCATGTGCAGTTTTTTCCCTCTGAGAACCAGATTCCCTGGCGATGGGAGAACCCCTCCATCTTTCCTTTGCCCTTGAGGGTGTCTTTGCCAGTTTCTTCCTCTTGCAGTGCTCAGCCCTGTGAGTGTCTCTCCATCTCAGAGCCACGGCTGCTTTCTGAAGGGTGTGTTTTTCCCTTCTGTTGTGTTTGTGATCTTGGGCTTGAGTCCTGCAGGGATGGTCACTCCATTAAGGTGCAGCTCGCTGCCCAGCTTCTTCCCAACCTTAATCCTTTGGCATCTTAAAAATGAATGGGAAAGCTTTACAGCCAGCCTGGAGAAACAGCTTAAGTGTTCAAGCAGCAAGAAAAGGCATGTTTGTGCTGAGGTATTTGCTGGTCTAAACATGCATCCTGATTGCTTCAGTGCTTAAGCTGTTCCTCTCTGTCCAGAGGATAATCCTGGTTGGAAGGGATCTTTATTTTAGCCCAGTGCCCCACTCGGTGCAGAGCCAGTTGGACAAGGTTGGATGTAAAGCCCTTGTAAGTAGAAGAGTTCTGATTTTGGCCACGAGCAGCTGAGTGCTGTTCCTTTGTCACCAGACACAGGGACTTTTGTAGCTGAGCTGCAAAGCTCATCCTCTGGAATAGGAACAACCGAGGATTTGGTGGTGGAAATCTGGGTGGAAATGAGTTTTTGAGGAAGAGCTGGTGCAGTAAATCCGAGCTAAGTTTTGAGCTGTGTCCAGTCACTGCACCAAAACAAAAAGGCAGAAGGAGGAAATCAGGGAGTGGAATGCCCTTGGCTTCCTTCTGCATTGCAGGATACTTGGAAGGGGGTTTATAAAGATCCATACATTCCCAGTTTCAGGCAGCAGGGTGCTGGTAAGGACCTCTTGATATGCTGCAAAGCTTCTGTGGACACAAGCTTAATAGGAAAAGACCAGTCTGTGTGCAGGAACAGCTGTTTAAAAAAAGCTGAGAGAAATAAAACCCCTCAGCTACAACATGATCCCCAATAAATTGTTGGGATACCAGCTGTCAAGTCAATGTTTGGTTCCTCCATGTTCCCGTGTGTCCTGATCTTGTGCCAGCACTCAGAAGCGTGTGCTGCTCTCTCTGAATCTGAGACAGCAGGTAAGAACTGTTTCCTCTTTCATGTCTTGGAGGGGTTTATGCCCCAAAACCTGGTAATTTCACACCAGTGACAGAGTTGATGTTTTGGAGGTGTCTTGCAGTTCATTCTCCTAAGTTGTGGCTGTGACTTATGGACACGGATCCTCTTTGGCTTTGGTGCCTCACCCTGAAAAAGTTTTCTGGATCCCCTGTTCCCATCACAGCCTCTTCCAGCCAGTTGGAAACTCCTGTTACTTCTCTCCAAGGACTGTTCAAAATTGCTGTCAATCCCTAGACTCTGTTAATTAATCCAGAGGGGAAGGAGGGAGGGCATTTGGGACAGTAAATCTTTCTCTTTTGGTGTGTAGACTCCAGTTTTGATGCTCTTTAATACCACTTTTTTTTTTTTCTTTGTACAGGCAGTGCCTTTCAAGTAGGTGGTTTTTGAAATTAAAGGTACTTGAACAGGGAAGCAGCCCTGAGAATAATCTCCTTGAAGCTGGGAGGTAACACTGGTAGGGAATCACACAGCCCCAGAAATGGGAAGAGAGGCATTTTACCTGTCATCAGCCTGGGTGAGCTGTCTGTGTTCAGAGCTCAGCAGCATGTAAGGGCTCATCAGAGCAGGTCAGGCCAGGCTGAAACACCCCGTGTCCTTCAGCAATCAGCTCCTGCATGGAGGGAGGGCTTGGAGCAGGGCAGGGAGCAGTGGAGTGCTGCAGATCTGTAAGAACAGCACAGAGACAGCTGTGGCCAATGATACAGCTCTGTGCATCCTTGGCAGAGCTGCCTGCAGGATCCAAATCCTCCTTTCACCCTCTTGGAGCTTCTTGCTCTGCACTGGGCTGCTGCTTGACCCTGTAACTCTTCATCTGTGAGCCCAACTTACAGGGTCACGTGAGGCTTTGGAATGTGGAGTCATGGAATGGTTTGGGTGGGAAGGGACCTTAAAACTCATCCAGTCCCATCTTCTGCCATGGACAGGGACACCTTCCACTACCCCAATGTCCAGCCTTGGTTAGTTCCAGGGATCCAGGGGCAGCCACAGCTTCAATCTGTGCTTACAGGGAATAATTGCTTCCCAATATTCCATCTCTCCCTGCCCTCTCGCAGTGGGACACCATTCCTTGTGTCCTGTCCCACCATCCCTCGTCCCCAGTCCCTCTCCATCTCTCTTGGAGCTCCTTTGGGCTCTGGTAGGGTCTCTGAGGTGTCCCTGGAGCTTTCTCTTCTCCAGGTGAACACCTCCAGCTCTCCCAGGCTGGCTCCAGAGCAGTGGGGCTCCAGCCCTCCATGGCCTCCTCTGGACTGGCTCCAGATCCTTCCTGTGTTGCAGCCCTGCAGGTGTGGTCTCACCTGAGCGGGACAGAGGGCACATTGTCACCGGTTGTTGTCCCCTGCCGCTCCCCTGGCTCCATCTGGTGACAGCCGCCTGTTCTCAGCGTTCCTGCTCCGTCTCTGTCTCGGGCAGACACCACGGAACGTGCTTGGCTGCACCATCTGCAGTCTCACGCCTGGGCGCGTTTTTGGCCTCCTCGGTGGTTAACAGAAATAGGTTTTAATTAAAAGCTCATTATCGAGTTGTCGTGTAGCATTAGTAAATAAAAATAACTTTTACAGCCCTGCCTTGTGACTCAGTAAGTGGCAATTGAAAATATTTGACATCGCTTTATTTAAAACAAAATTGACAAATATTACATTTTTGATTCCCTGTTTGCTCCAAATGGGCTTTAAATCTAAATAAATGGTTGTCTCTGGCACTGTGGTTATCATTCAGGTCCAGAAGGAGAAATAAGTGTGGTCTGCAGTCTCAAAATCATCTCCATTTCAGTTGTAAACTGTTGCGGCTGGGTGGTTTGGGCATCTCCTGTGGGATGGGGGTTTGGAATAGCTACAGCCTACATCCAGTTCCTCGTTCCCAGGCGGTTAGTGGAGAGATGCTCTGCTCAGGCTCAGCTCGCTCCCTTCTGCCCTCTCCATCCCTGTTTCAGTGGTGTCATGTTCTCTCGTTAAAATTTGATTTTAAACAAGAATAACTTCTTCACTCTGAGCACTTTTTCCTGGGACTTGGTCCCCTTTTCCCTGCAGTCCTTTGGCTGTCGTGTCACAGCAGGGGCTCTTGCTTCCCTTTGCATCCCCAGCACAGAGCTAGCACCTAATAAAATTACCTGCAAAGCAAAAAGCCATTTTCTGTGTTATTTACGGGTAAATTTGTGCCATAAAATACTCCGTGAGTCATTTCCTCAAGGTCCTGCGTTAGCCTCCTTCTGTGGGTGGGGTGTGCAGGGACCCCTGCTGTGGGTTTCCCTGGGAAGCAGCTGAGCCTTGGTGTCCTCTGCCCACTTGCTTGTGCCCTTATTGCCCACCCTGATCCCAGGAAGAGCTGAAGCTCCAGGGATTTGTGTTTGTGATGAGGAGAAGGTGAGATCTTTATCTGCACCCCTGGCGCAGAGCCAGGTCCTGTTTCCTGGAGTTTGGGCACCCCCCTCTTGTCCTAGGACAGCCTCTTGTGTGAGGAACCTAAATATTAAATTAAACCCATCCCTCTTGCCTCTCCTTCACCACATTTGACATTGTTAAAGCATCAGCTTGACAATGTTTTAGGAATCTCTTTTCTGCATAGACCCCTCGCTCAGCCCTCTCCCTGCAGGATGGTTGTACCCCTTGTTCCTTGCTGCCCATTTTTCAGATTCACGGGATATCTTGAGTAGGAAGGGACCCACAAGGTTCACTGAGTCCCCACTCCTGGCCGTGCCCACACCCCCCCAACAATCCCACTCAGGGCAGCCTCGGGGCCGTGCCCATTCCCTGGGCAGCCCGGGCAGTGCCCAGCACCCTCTGGGGGCAGAACCTTGCCCTGAGCTCCATCTGAACCTGCTAACACAGCTGCATTCCCTGGATTGCCCTCCCTCTTTGTCAGTGCCTGATGGGGGACCAGACAACCCTTCTGCTCGTTTTTGGAGCTGCTTTATTGAGTCAGGAGCTGAGGAGCAGTTGTGAAACTTGACAGAGAGGTTATGCTCTGAAATAAATCGCGCAGTTGCCTGTGAGTTGGAAATGACTCCCGGTGCAGGTTAATAAATAATGCAAACCCTGTTAATAGATGCCAAATGCGCCGTCTCCGCCAGAGAAAAAGATGATGCCAATAATCTGGACTGGAAATGCTCTGTTCTAGCCACTGGCTGCAAAGTTGTAAGTGTTTAGTGCCGTTAATTTAAAATGCTTTGCTGATAGATTGTAACCGCTCTGTACTTAGTAAAGAACGCAAACAGCTCGGTGGAGTAACAGCCTGTTTATAACACACCTCAGTCCCGTGTCCCTTAGGCGACTCCTGAATCCCTGCAGCCACCCGTGCTGTGATCCTGCTAATGGGAAAGGAGCTGCAAATGTCAGAGGGGATGCCTGCAGCACGGGGAGGATACTGGAGTGATGTATCCCGCACTGTCCTGACGGTCACATTGAGGTTATGGTGATGGAGCTTTTCGCTGGGAGATGGAGCTTTGTTACAGCATCATGCCAGCCACCCCAGCATACTGCTGGGAAGGTTTTTTTTCTGCTCTGAGCTCCTTAGTTTTGTTTTCAGGAGCTCAGAATGGCTTGTAAAATCATCTTTGTGCTTCAGGTGTCACTTGAGTGCTGTGCAGGGAATGGTGTGATGGACACAGGATGGAAGGGAAGATGCCAGCTGTCCTGGCTGTCCCCCAGGTTCTCTGGACAGCAGCTCAGTCCATCCCCTCATGCCCTGGAGGGGCTTTTTTTTTAGTAGTTTACAACCACAGAATGATACAGTTAATGATACAAAGCCTGTAAAGTATGGGTGAGGAGGGCTGAGGTCCTGGCTGTCTGTGAAGTGGTTTGAGTTCAGCTGTCAAAAGATGCCACTTGAATGCAGATCGTTATTTTAAGTACCGAGGTGTGGAGGGAAATCGTGTCTGTTGGAATAAAGGTGGCTGCTGATCATTGATATATTTAATGAAGGTAATTCAGCGCAGTTGGGGAGGATCTGTGCTCTGTTATGGCTGGAGTCTTGAGCATTGTGCAGGAATGTTAAATGTCTATTCCTGCCACCACAGAAATGCGTGGTGACAAAGTGCTGGTGTAAAATGCAGCAGCAGAAGCCTCATTTAAAATACTGTCCCTTAAAGGGGGGCTTGTAAAAAGAGGAGAGAGAGTTTTTAATGCAGACAGATAACGATAGGGAAAAAGGGAATGGTTTTAAACTAAAAGGGGGGTGATTTAGGTTAGGGAGAAATCCAGCTGTGAGACCCTGGCAGGGGTTGCCCAGAGAAGCTGTGGCTGCCCCTGGATCCTTGGAAGTATCCAAGGCAAGGCTGGACAGAGCTTGAAGCAGCCTGGATTAGTGGAAGGTGTCCCTGCTCATGGCAGGGGTGGACCTGGATGATCTTTAAGGTCCCTTCCCACCCAGACCGTTCCAAATTCCCATCACCAAGTTAAAAATACAAGGGTGAAAACTGCACAAAGCTTCTTCTTTAATTCTCCGTGTTGCTCTTCAAAACAAACTGGTCGTTTGTGTTTTGAGAGGAAACCTTTGGATCCTGTCAGCTCTTGAGCACGGTTTGGGTACCTGAGATGGTTTGATGAGGAATCTCAGCTGGTGGGAATTGCAGGTTTAACGCACTGATCCCATGGGATGTGGAGCGATGTCAGGAGCCTGTCCTGGGAAGGTTTGGCGCAGGCACTGCTGTGCTGAGACTGAAATACAGTCTTAGAGAAGGAAAAACAGCCCATAATGCTTTATACAAAGTAGTTTACTGAAGAAATAGCCTTTTGCTGGCAGCCTGCTTTTATGTGCCTGCAAAAATGGTACCAAATAGCTCTTTTAATGGGCCTCACTCTGTTTTGTCTGAGCCCTCGAATTAACCTCCCACTTAAAATCATAGTCAGGAAAAGATCTTCTGCAGTGTGAGCCATCCTGTGCCGAGCTGGAGCCCATCCCGGGGGCTGGAGGATAGTGAAATGTGTGAAATTAGGGGGGTTATAATTACAGCACTGCCAAACTTGCTGCTCCTGGCGTTTTGACCCCGAGGTGTTGACAGCGCCCGATCCGAATCGCGGCGAGCGGTCCGGGGGTGGTGTTTTTCGGGAGGGTGGCGTCGGCTTTGTCCTATTCCGGGACTGTCACTGTGCGTGTCTGCGCTCTCTGGGAAGGGGGGAGAGCAGTGACGGAGTCATCACTGAAAGGCAGAGCTTGGCTGAGCTGGTCTGGCTGTGCCCACAAGGCGGCAGTGGGTGACAGCGGGAGCGGCCCGGCGTTAATATTGATGTGTCCAGGTGGCACCAGGATTGAGTTGTAGTGACAAGAGAGTGCACGAGATCTGTTTGCCCAAGGGCTTTGGAGTAATGGCCATATGTCTCGGTCCAGCAATTGTTTTCAGCGTGCAGATGGAAGACCAAAGTGGCTTTGGCATATTGGATTCATGTGGTTTATGTCCCTCTTCACCTCTCTGCCTCCCAACACCTCCTGGTTTTATGAGCAAACTTCAGCAGCATCATGGATGCAGCTGCAGGATCGCTCGAAGGACACGGTCCTTGAGCAACCAATTTTCTCTGCTCCTTGGCTGCTTTTGTCACCAACATTTTCAGCAGAAAATGCAGTTTGACTTGATCAAAATGTGCTCCCAGAGAACTGCTGACTTCATTGGTAATGATGGGGATTTTGGAGCTCTTTTTCCCTCCTATCTGTGCAGGGTAGGTGGCTTTGGATGAACACACTCCGTGCAGGGATTGTGTCACTGCTGATTTTGTGGCTCCTTTCTCTGAACCCCTGGTGCTTGTGCAGGGCTTCCTGGGCCTGTAGGGAGACGCATTAAAGCCACCAAGGGGCAGTTCAAAGGGATTTTTACTCCTTGCTGGCAACAGGCAGGGACCTAAACACGTCAGGAGCCTAAACCTGAGCTCAGAAAGAGCCTAAATGAACCCTTAGTTTCCCAGGGCAAGAAACAGGAGCTTTACGGTGTCATTTTTTGGAAAAGGGGGGAAATCACATCTCATTTTCCTACTGAGGGAGGAGCTGGTGATCTGCAGATGAGATCAGATGGCAGGAGATAACGTGTGCCTTGTTAGGGTGTTTTCATATCTGTACTAGATGCATTCACAAGGGGGTTAAAGTTGACCTTGTGAGGTGCAAACAGTGCATTTGGATGAACAGAGAGAAGTTCTGAAATCCATCTTTATAACTCTCTGTCCTTTTTGCTCTCTGGCAGGTGAAGTGGAAAGGGAAGGACCTGTTTGATCTGGTGTGCAGGACACTGGGACTGCGGGAAACCTGGTTCTTCGGGCTGCAGTACACGATCAAGGACACGGTGGCTTGGCTCAAAATGGACAAGAAGGTTGGAACCAAAGTTCACAAAATCCCAGAATGGTTTGGGTTGGAAGGGACCCTGAAACTCATCTCTTTCCAAACCCTTGCCATGGACAGAGATATTTCCCTTGATAGGTTGTGTGGGATGACAAAGGAGAATGTCCTTTCCTCTTGCTTTGAATGCCCGAGGTTGTGTGGTGGATGAACTGGGATGGATGTACTTAAATCCCATCTCCATGGCATCTGGGGGTGTCAGGCTGGGAAAAACTGGCAGAGATGTCCCATCCCAGCATCTGTGCACACTGAATCCCCTGGAGACATTTTGGGACACAGCCATGCTGGGGTGCTGCACTTCAAGGTGACTGCAAAGCAAATGAAAGCTCCTGATCACAAAACCATCAGCAGAAAAATGGAGTTGCCTCTTCTTTTGTTGTTGAGAAATGCAGAGAGCTTGGGAGGAGGAAAACCAGAGTGAAAAGGAGATGGGGATAAAGGATGAAATGCTTCCCAAATCTGTGAGGGATGGGTTTTGGAGGTGTCAGATGTGGCTCTGATCACATCCAAAGGATGTGACACTACAGCCAGATGGTCATGGACACTGAGGGAGGTCTGGGTGTCTCACCTCTCAGGCTGAGGTTTTAAACCAACATTTAACTGGGCAGTACCAGAGCGAGGTGGTAAGAAACAGCACTAAAATAAAGTCAGTTCAGGGAGACAAGGAGAAAGTCGGGTGGTGGCGCAGCAGGATCCAACATCACTCCATAAGTATCAGGAGAGGCAATGAGCACGTGGCAGATCAGGATCAACCTTCACTGTCTCATTTCTCATGCTGTTTGTTTCTGCCTTATTTTGTTCCCTTGCATCATTAGGAGTGTCAGAAATGTTTGTTTTCTTTTTTTAACTATGGTGTCTGAACTATTTAGGTCTGTTCTAGATGTCTAAAAGTGTCTGACAGAAAATGTGCTGATCTGAACAGACGGGAGCTGGGTCTTGTCTTGAAAAACACAAATGGCTTTTGTATCCCACAGGTCTTGGATCATGATGTCCCCACAGAGGAGCCCAAAACCTTTCACTTCCTGGCCAAATTTTATCCTGAGAATGCGGAGGAGGAATTAGTTCAGGAAATCACCCAGCACTTGTTCTTCCTGCAGGTAGGAGTCAAATCACAGTCAATATCCAACTTGAGGGGAAGGGAGCCAGGATGAGCAGAAGGTCAGAGAGTTGGTCAGCAGAGTGTGCTCCACATCCTTACGTTCACACCTCTCCAAAGGGACTTGTCTTCAGCAACAAAAACTTCCTAATATAAGTGAAAGATGGTTTTTGTGAAGGAAGCAGTCTGCCCAGACTGGCAGACCTCTGAACTGGCAGTCAGGAATTATGAGGTGATCCATAATATCCACGGGTGGTGGCTCAGAGACCTGGGTCTGTCAGCCAAGGGCTCGTGTCCCTCTGCAGGGTGTGGAATGTGCTGTGCTGAGGGGTGGCAGCTGCCTTGGGACGTGATGGCATCATTGTGTGGAGCAGGGGAGTTTCATCCTGGAGAGCAGAGTGCAGCCAAGCCTGTTCCCAGGCTGTACAACAAAGTTCCTCTCCTCACTGAACAGCCTTCATGGAACTGGAGCAGAAGAGCATCCCAGCAGCTCAGCTCTCTGATGGAAAAACAGAGGAGAAGGGGAAACCTCACAGTCTCTCCTGCCCTTCAGTTAAGAATTTGGAAACTGTGATGAGCACATCTTGGTTGGGCTTTTTTATTTAAATTACTCTACAAAACTTTGTGTCCTGAGAAATTAGTTCAGCTGATGATGTGGCAATGCTGCATGGCTGCTAACCAGGAGCTGCTATCACAGGAGCTCTCTTTCAGAGACATGATCAATTTTCTGCCACAAAATCCATTTTCTGACACATTTTTCTTCAGAAGAGTTGTGTCAAACACCGTTACAGGGAGTAGAGACCTTCTAGTCAGACCCCTGGGTACTCACTGGGATGTTTCAGCTGCTCTGTGGCTGTTAATTTGAAGATAAATTACAAAAATTTTTAAAAGTCACTCATTCTTACATTTCTTACACCAAAGTCAGGACCTGGATTATTTGGGAATACCTCTGTAGCCTGCAGGGTGTCCTGCCCTTTCCAAGTGAGCTCACCAGCCTCTTGATGCTCCTCACTCTTCCAAAGTCCATCTTTTTTTCTCCAGAGCCAAAAGTGTTCTAAATGCAGAGTATTCCTGTTAATTTCCAAGCACTCTCTCGTGCACTGGTGTCTCTGTAGGGTTATTTCTGAATGCCTCATTTGCCAGAAGCTTTATCCATGGTGAGGAAAAACGCTGTTGGCATCTTTGAGAAGGAAAATCAGAGAGGAAAAGTCATTCAAGCTGCATTTTCTAAATGCAGACCATGACTTTGCTGCTGGGATTTCTGTGCTGAGAGTAGCCTGGGCTCCTGAATGCATTTGGGAAACAGGAGCACATCTAAGCTTGTAAACTCTCCTGTTTTTTATCTTGATGCAGCAGAATATCTGCTGTGATTATGTTGTACCCAACTTTGAGGACTCAAAGCACGTTAGAAATTCAAATTGATGTTCCTGCATCTCTGACAATCCATTTAAGCCTCCCAGGAAATCGTAAGCTTTTTAAATTTTTTTCCCCCCTGTCTTTAATCAGGAAAATTAAGTGTGCCAACCCAAAAAATATCGAACATGACAGGTTTAATTTTTTAATGCACAGAAGGCAGGGAAGTAAAGCTGTGGCTTCAGGGAGCTGCACGTCGGCTCTCCTGGGAGCACACGCGGGGCTCTGCCTGCTGCTAAAAGCTGTGCCACAGAGGTGACCCACAGCTCTCTGCACTGGGATCCAAGGAATTGGCCTCCAGCACAGGTGAGCACTGACTCACAATGAGGCCTGAATGTCCCAGAGCAAAGCTTGCAGTGCTCAGAGATTTGGCTTCAAGCTGCTCTTTTATTTAGCAGCGTGGCTGGATGTCCTATCAGTCTGTAGCTCGTGCCTTAAGAGGTTTTATCTCTGTGTTTACATGCAAGCTTTTTTCCCCCCGCCTTGCCTTTAGCAACAGGATAGAGGTGCTGTCATTTTCCATATATAAATTTAGCTCTTCTCACCAACCTGTCTGAGAAAGGTGGTCTGTGAAAGCCTGAGCCCTTCCGAGCCGCCAGAGACTTCCTGGGCCTGGACTGTGATTAGTGTTAGGAAAATTGTTAACTCTGTGTGGTTGACAGCTCAAGTTAAAACAAACTGCAGCCATCTGCTGTGACAGTCATGCTCTGCTGTGCTCCACTAAATGTGTGTTATCTGTCCTTTGCTGTTCTGTGTGCAGGTGAAGAAACAGATTTTGGATGAGAAGATCTTCTGTCCTCCTGAAGCCTCTGTCCTGCTGGCCTCTTACGCTGTCCAAGCCAAGGTATGCTCCAAGGGATGCTCCAAGGGCCTGCTGAGGTGGTGTTGATCCAGATACTTTGTGGTGGAGCCACTTCCTGGGGAAAGGGAAAGCAGGGAAAGCTGTGAAAGCTTGGGAAGTGAGGGGACTACACCAGCGTGCTGCCTTCTCCACACGGCTGGTTCCTGGCTGCCTCCAGGCATTGGATGGGTTTTTGCTTTCTCTTTCCAGGACTCTTTAGCAAATGAGCTCATGAGCTGCAGAGCCTGCTTGAGTGTGGCTTACTGCTGGAGCAGGTGAATTCCCTGAGCCGGAGGTTTTTTGGATCTCCTCCCTGCTTTTGCCAGTGTAGCCAGAGGCAAGGCAGCCGTGGGACTCCCAGCTCCATTGCTCCCTCAGAATACTTATCTTGATAATGACTTTGTTTCAGTGCTAGAGCTGCCACATCCATTTTACTGCACTGTGAAAGGGCTTTTCCTGGTTTCTCCCTTTATCTTCAGTTTGATCTTGGGTGTTTGGCCTCATCAAACAGAGTGGCAAAAGTCAGTGTTCATTGAGTTCCCCTTGTTCCTCTGCTGCATTCTGCTCTGGGCCCAGAGTAGGTGTGTTCTGCTGAGGATTTATTCCAGAGGACACTGTTTTCCAGTTTGGGGTGTGCAGCCTTGGACAGCTTGTCCAGGGCAGAGACTCCTGGGATGGAGGGAGCAGCCCAGGGTTAAGTGGCAGGGACATGCTCACAGTCGGGAATGTAATTTCTCCCTGTGTATGCACAACATGTGCTGCTGCTCAATTAACAGCTCCTGGAGCTCAGCTCCAGTTTGTGTGTGCAAAGATCCTGTTCTGGGAGGGAAAGGACTGACTGCAGTCTGAGCACAGCCCAGCCAGGTTGTCTCTGCAGGTCTTGTTGGTTCTGATTCTGGGTGGGATTTTGGGAAGGTTTGGCTCACAGGACCACAGGCAGGTGGCCGTGCCCTGGGTCTGGCAAGTCCAACTGTCCTTGAGGAGCGTGACTGTGGAGAGGTTTAAGAGGAGCAGCTTTGTGGGACCATCTTTGCTGGCAGTGCAGGAGAGGGGGTTTGGCCCTGTTGCCAGAAGAGAGGGCATGATCCAGGTTGGTTTTTCCCTATGGCCATGTAATTTTCTTCATAACCCTTCAGTCCACACTCTGTGTAGAGCCCTGGGTGCCATGTTCTTCGATGGTGTTTGAATTTACTGGAAATTGGTATTTTCTCCTCAAAATCAGTATTGATGAAACCATGTTTTGTTCAAGAGACTAATCAGCTGGGCAAAGAAAAGTTGCTTTTAGAAATGTTTCTGTTTGTGGGAAACATTCATCACTCTTATTAGAGTGCATGAGTAAACACCTCCTTGGCTTTCTTTCTGTTGACCTGACTGAGGATACGTAGGGAATGACTTTTCTGGCTGCCAAAATGAATAAACATTGGGTAAATATTGAGCTCTGTTACCTTGTGGCTGAGACAGCTCCTGCTCACCTGCTCGGGAGCAGTCTGTGACTTGCTGCAGGTTTGTGGTGCTGTCCCCTTTGTCCCCTTGGCACCTTGAATGTCCTGGGATGTTGAGAGGAGGTGACATGGAGTCAGAACAGTTCTGACTCTGCCGAGATCAGGAGAAGGTGGAGCAGGGATGACTTTTCTGCTCTTCACTAAAGGATTTTTCTTCAGACATCTCTTTCCTTGCTGCCACACTAGCCTGGGATTCCCCTTCTGCTTTCACTCCCAGCAAAGGAGAAAGCTGCAAGCACATCTTTGATAGGGAACTGGGAAGAAAGATGTTGCAGGTCATCTCCTTCCAGTTAAATAGGATAATGATGTCCTTCCTGGACAAGAAAGCAGGCAGAGAGCGCAGTAATTTCACTAATAACGTGCTGATTTGCATGATTAGGGGCATAATAGCCTGACACAGCAGTTGTGTGCATCCAGCAGCCACTTATTGACAGCCAGGTGCTGCTGGTCCATCCACACCAACCTGAGACAGCAAAGGAAACAGGGGGTCATAAAAATAACCGCTTATTTATTTTTCTCTCGTTGTGTTCATTTGGGGAATTACTATGTGCTTTCCCCTCCAGCCTTGTTCAAACCACCCACATGGTTTTCAGAGGTTGGAGGTGGTTCAGATTTTAAATAGCTGGGAAAGACGTGGGATCGACTGGAAAAAAAAAAATGGGAACATCCAGGAGGTTCGTCTATTTTTTGCCCCTTAAATGCAGGTTGCTGCCGTGCTGCAACTCTCTCAGCACTTCAAATCTTGTAGCACAGCAAACAGCTCTTTAATTATTATTGTTTTTTTCCCCAAACAAGCAATACTTGGTGTTAATTTGTAGCTGAGCATGCCTGTGTTTATCCAACAATCTAAGCCACGCATATGAATGTGGTAAAGGCAGTTCCATGCCCAATCATGAATATTAATCATACAGTTCAATTAACAAGAGGTGAAATTCCATGACAGTTTGAAAGTAATGATTTAATTGAAAAGGCCTTTAGAAAGTACGTTTGCAAAATCATTTGAGCCAACAAATTCTGCAATACTTAAGCCATTTGTTGATTTTTGACTTGTGAATAATTAATGTTCTCATCCAGACTCCCCTCTCAGTACAAATATTCCTCTGGGACATGGCAGTATTTTTTAGCACATGAAAAGTCACATAATCTGTACTTAGTCTTGGGCCTCTACGGAAGATCACAACAGAAAATAATCATGTTAATCCTATTTGCTATTATTTTCATCACCTAAAAATGATTTGCTTGCTGCCTGTCCAAAGTTATTGGACTTGCTTCCTTCACCAGTACCATGTTTTTAGTGCTGCTTCCTTTTGAGGGGGGCTCAGGGGCCGTGTACCTGCAAAGTGCTGTATCCTGAGGAGCTCCGAGACCTTGGAAGACAGAGAGTTGCCACCTCTCTTGGCTGAAATCTGGGCTGGTTTTGTCCTATTAATTGAAGTCTGAGTCAGTGCTGGTTGTTGTTACATGCTCCCTTCGCATCTGCATTGGCTCCAAATCAATATTTGTGTCTTTAATCCCCACGTGTTGTCTCCCAAGCGCAGAGGTGGGATGTGTGTAGACTTTTGATGCTGAGCTCTGGTTTTGGTGCACGGTGTGATGGTCGTGGCATAAAAAGGAGGCTGAGAGGAAAAGCCTCCTGACTTATTGTGTGACCACTGGGTGCCTCTTGGTCTTGTGTTTAAAGATTGTCACCATTTTGCACTTCCTGAGCTAAGGTTGCTCAGAAAAGCAGGGAGGGAAGGGCTGCCTCACTTGCAAAATGAGTGGCTCGAGCAAACAGCGCTGTGTCTCATGCAGTCGGGGACTGTCACCTCTGTCACTGCAGAAGTGCTGGTTGCCAGGTGAGTGGAAGTCACAGCACTGTGTGTACGTGCCTCACATGCTTTGTTCTCTCCCCCTGAACTTGCTGGGCTGTTGGAGGAGCTGTTTTCTGGTGTTTTCCTGCCCTCTGAGGCCGTGCAGGAGGTAAATTCATTTTCACATGCACCGCAGGGACACGCAGCTCTTCAATCTGTTAATAAGCAGCTTTCTTTCTCAGTCACTTTATATGCTGCTCAAAGAGATGTAAATCTAAACAAATACCAGTAATTAGTGGATGCACTTAACAAATCTGAATTGGATTCCATGACCCAGTTGATCAACAGACCCTCTGACAGAAGAGCCGCCACCTGCCTGAGAGGATTCTGTCAAACTCCTGTAATTTTTTGGATGTTTTTTCATTAGGGTGATGAGCAGCAACAGAGGAACTGCCATCTGCCTAACCTGTGTCACTGTTATCCATCAATTTTTTGGGGACAGGTCTTTCTCCATGTCTTACTTCCTTGTCCCACTACCTGTGGAACCACAAGGACCTCTCAGCTGCAGAGTCTTGCCCTGCCTTGGGGGAAATGTTAATTAGGGCATGATAATGAGAATAGAGTAGACAACCATCATGTAGTCCAGCTGGACTGATGGAGGGTATTGACTGGTGATGGTCATCAACTGAAGTTGTGGGAAGTGGTGGAGTCACCATCCCTGGAAGTGTTCAAAAACGGAGCACATGTGGCTCTTGTGTTCAGTCACAGGTGGACTTGGTCTTGGAGACCTGTTCCAACCTTAGTGATTCTGTGATGATAGGAAGTTTTGTTCTGCTCCCTCTGTACAGCTCTGCTGCATGAGTAGAAGGAAGCTCTTTGTTTCTCTTAGCAATGAAATGACAAAGAAACCCAGGTTATTCACCTTAGAGAGCAGCAGGTTCTGTGCTTGTGGGGTGAAGGGGTGAGCAGGCCATGTTTGCTGTCTCTCAGGGCTGGGTGTGAGGGGGTGATGAGTTTGATTTGCCCTTGTTGCTAACATGGGACGTGCACTGTGTCTGTGCTTCTCCCCAGTACGGTGACTACGATCCCAACGTCCACAAGAGAGGCTTCCTGGCACAGGAAGAATTGCTTCCCAAGCGGGTAAGGAGCACAGCAGAGTCAGGGAGTCGAGGTCCAAGCTGTCCTGAGGTTGGATGTGCTGCTGGGACCTGTCTTGGTGTTTCTGGCTTTCTTGCTGAGTCAGAAGCAGCACTGTGACCTGGTCTCTGTCTCCCCCCTCCCCCAGGTAATAAACCTGTACCAGATGACTCCAGAGATGTGGGAAGAAAGGATAACAGCCTGGTATGCAGAGCACCGGGGCAGAGCAAGGTGAGCCTATGCTGCTGGGCTGGGTCAGGGCCAGTCCCCTCCCCTGGAGAGTCACCAGGCTTTGGGGAGCTTGGGCAGGTGCTGGATGAGCTCTGCCAGCAGGTTAATCCCAGCACATCTCTGTAGCAGCCTGGGGAAGAGCTCAAAGCTTTTGTTGATGGCTCTGTATGTGCCCTGCTGTCCCCTGGTCATTGTCAGGGCCTTCGGAATGATGCAAAGTAAGAACTCACCTACATCAGGGATCAGGAGGCTTCTGGGACTTGGAGAAGAAAGAGGGATTCAAACTATATGGCTGCCTCAGGTGGCAAAATGCTCCTTTGGGGGATAAACCTAAAGCCATGGATCTGAAACAGTGGCATCCCAACCAGGGATTTCCTGTTTATGCTGACAGGATTGGGAGGTGAACAAAGCCAGGCCTGGAGTGCTGCATTTCAGCAGCCGTTCAGATGCTGGCAACTGCAGAGTGGGATTTGCTCTTGGACTTTATTGATCCTGCCAGCAAAGACAGGATTGACCTGTGTGATAGAGACAGTCCAAGCTTTAAAGTCTGGTGAGTGCTTAGGATCAGCAATTGCAGCCATTGTCCCTCTCTAATCCTCCCAAACACTGTTTCTGCCTGACAGAGATGAAGCTGAAATGGAGTATCTGAAGATAGCCCAGGACCTGGAGATGTATGGCGTGAACTACTTTGCCATCAGGGTGAGTTGGGTGGGTTGGGGCTCCTGTTTTCCTGCCAGGGTAATCTCCATGTCCTGTGGTGCCAGGAGAGCTGGGAGGTGGCATTTGGGGACCCCACCCGTGCTGAGGGGAGTCAGCAGCTCCTTGTACCCAGTGCTGGGTCACTGCTCGGGTTTGGCTGAGGAGGGAGCAGTGGTTCATGTCTGACCCTACCAGTGATTTCTGATCTTTCCTTTCCTCCTGCAGAATAAGAAGGGCACGGAGCTGCTCCTTGGAGTTGATGCCTTGGGTCTTCACATTTATGATCCAGACAACAGGTT
This sequence comes from Certhia americana, assembly GCA_018697195.1. Taxonomy (NCBI): domain Eukaryota; kingdom Metazoa; phylum Chordata; class Aves; order Passeriformes; family Certhiidae; genus Certhia; species Certhia americana. The sequence goes on from CM031871.1 coordinate 13,521,748, forward strand.
GACCCCTAAAATCTCCTTCCCATGGAACGAGATCCGGAATATCTCCTACAGTGATAAAGAGGTATGGATGCGTCTTACCTCCTCCCTGAGAGCAGTAAAAACACAACTGGGATTTTAAATGATTTCTCTTGGCTTCTCTGTCTGCTGTGCTTGCTCTCACCAGCTTAGCTAAGGGCAGCTCAACTCCTCCAGTTGAAACCTTAATCCGAGCCTTCCTGAAACTGTGCAGGAGTGGGCGTGCAAGGGGTCACTGGGGATCTGGTTCTCCTCTTTGGTTTCAAACCTTCTATGTAATAATCTTTTCAAAACCCCAAAATTGCTGTTGATGTGCTTAGCCCAAATACCAGAGTTCAGAAGTTAAAATCTCTTCTTTACTGCATATATTACAGTATTTATTACTGTGGATATATTCTGTATTATGGAATACAGGGAGATGTATTCCTGGGGAGCAGAGCTCTTGCCATCTCATTACATCATTTTGGGTTTCAGGCTGCTGGGCTTGGCATAGCTGCTGGAATGTTTTTAGGAAGTTGAGCAATTTAATCCCCCTGTTGGATAGTTATTTATTAAATCCAGAGTCTAAATATGGGTCTTTGGATTGTTGGCCCCCAAACCTAATTGAGAACAGAAGTGCAAGGCTGAGGAGGGGGGACTGAGCAGCTCCATTGTAAGTCTGAGAGAGTTGCTCAAAGGAACCAGCTGCCTTCATGGTAAGGAAGAGAATTAACTTCTTAATTAAAAATGGTTTTCTAATCTAAACATGATATTGATCAGGGGAGCAGCTAAAGGTTTCTCATCAGCTGCGTTTATTGCGTGTCTTGTGAAGTTTTATAAGCAGTAAACCCATGCTGGAATTGTCTCCACTTGCTTTACCCCTTAAAGAGCTTCACAACTCTGCAATAAGCCCAGCACTGAGTGACTTCCAAAGCTTCCCTGCCTGTAAGAGTGCAGTGGGAGCTCCCCAGCATCCAGGGACTGACCCCTCCATAAGGAGGCCTTGCCACAGGGCTGTAGCAGAGCTCTCTCCAGGGGAAGGATGGATTCCTTCCATCAGCTCAATCATCTGTGTAATCAGGTGCCCACAAGCAGGCCTGACCTGTTACAAACAGGGCCAATAGCTGGGAACAGCAGCTCTGCTGACACCACTCTGGGGGTTATCCCTCCTAACAAAGATTGACTGTTCACACGGAGCCGAAACTCCTCTCCCAGCACATTCCTGCTGCTGCTCTCTCTGACTGCTGGGGGCTCTGCTGGAGCCCAAATCCAGGGATGTTCATGCACGTCTGCTTTTGTAAAAGTCTTAAAAGATTGGCTCTTAAATTGCCAGAGTGAGGCAGTGCCAGGGCAGGGCCCTTTGCAGGCAGGGCCGTGTATTGACAGATCTCCCACTCTAATGGACACACTCTGTCTGCTCCAGCTCCTCAGCCCGTTATTTCTGTAGTGTGTGGGGGAGTGATGGAATATGTGCATGTCTCCTAAAAAATGCCATCTTGCAGAGCACTCCATCTCTTCAAGTACCCTTTTGATAGTGCAGAGGCTTCTCTCCATCCAAGGGCTTCATTACCAAAGCCCTTGAGGGATTTGTGCCAACACTGGCCTCTTAAGAGAGCTGCTGTGGAAGAGCTTTGGGGAGGGTGAAGCCAGGCCATGGGTAGAGCTGGTTGGTTGGCACACAGAGTGTAAATACAAGTTAGAGCCAGGGAATAATAGTTTAAATTGTGGGGAAGTCTTAGGACATGGATGAGTTCTGGAGAACAAAATACTTGGAAAATTCTTTTGGAGGGCTCTTGTCACTGGAGGTGTCAGTGTGAAGGGCAGCAACTCCTTGCTGTGTTCCTTATGCAGCTCTCCTGCCCTTTTAACTCCCTGACAGGAGAGTGCAGCCAGGTGGGAGTTAGGCTCTTCTCCCAGGTAACAAGAGACAGGATGAAATCAAACAGCCTCAAGTTGTGCCAGGGGAAGTTTAAGTTGGATATTAGGGAAAACTTCTTCATTAAAGGCCTGTCGACCCAGACCCAGACTGCCAAGGACAGTGTTCAGAACACTTGTGGATGTGGCACCTGGGGACGTGGTCTGAGGGTGAACATGGTGCTGTTGGGTTGACACTTGAATTTTATGATCTTGGAGAGGTTTTCCAACCTTAATGATTCTGTGGTTCCATCAGGCAGCTGAGCTGGTTCTTCCTCCCTTTTGAAGCACCCTGAAGTTCCTGCTGTGGTTTCTGTGTTCCCTGCAGCTCCCAGGAGAGCAGCAACTTGCCTGGGGAGGTGCTGAGCTGAACCCCCACCTCTGCAGGGTTCTCTGCAGAGGACACCAGCTCCTGTGGCCCCCGTGTTTTCCTGACTGGAGGAACAGTTGTCTCCTTGGCTGCTTTTGATGCGAGTCCTCTTGCTTGGCTCAGAGCCACGGGGACGGCTCTGAGCTGCGTGTCTGACCCTGCTGACCTGCTCTGAGCCAGAGCTTTCAGGAAGAATTTTATAGCTGCGTTTTTATTAAATGCACCACTCTCTGATAACTCTCTCCCTCTTTATTTTTTCCTTTTCAGTTTACGATTAAGCCATTGGACAAAAAGATTGATGTTTTTAAATTCAATTCATCAAAGCTGCGTGTGAATAAGCTGGTAAGTGCACAGACAGTCTTTTTTTACTGCCTGCAGCAGTGGGTTCTGCAGAGAGTGAGACAACGAGCTTTTGGGACTTTGCCTTTGAGAGGGAGCTGCTGCTGTGTGGTTCTGATGGGGTGTAGCAGTTACTGCTCTCTGAAGGAAGGAAGGGGGAAACTCAAGACAAACTGCTCCACAGAACCTCTCCTCCTGCCCTGTTTTTGTGCTCTCTTTTGGAGCTCTTGGCTTTCAGCTGACATAAACAGTGGAAGCACTTAGGAAATACAAGTCCCAGTTTTGCTCAGTTCCTCTTTCTTCCCACGTGGATCTTTCCCATTCTGCCCTGTGTCGTAGCTTTCCCTGTTTTGGGAGGCACCGTTATCAGAGTTCTGGCTTTTTCCCCTCAGAGGACACTCTCCTTGGACAAGGATGGGCTGCATTGAGCTGTCCATGCTGGAGACCAGCTTTAGCCAATATTCTGGATTTGGATCCATTGTTAGGTTGCCCAGGGACCTTTGCTGTCCTGGTTGCTGGCTGTGCTGCAGGTTCCATAGGAAATGGGGCTTCCTCATTCCCTGCATCATCAGGTTCATAGAAGTCATTTGTGACCTGGGTTGTGGCTGTCCCATTCCCTGGAAGTGTTCCAGGCCAGGTTGGATGGAGCTTGTAGCAACCTGGGGTAGTGGAAGGTGTCCCTGGCCATGGCAGGGAGTGACACTGGATGAAATTTAAGATCTCTTCCAACCCAAACTATACCATGATTCTGTGATTTTATGAAATGGAAGAAGAGCATGTAAATCAGTCCTTTAGAAAAGAATCCAAATTTAGAACCCTGCTTTTATTGCCAAAAAAATCTTTTCACTCCTCTGTGTGCCCACCTTGTGCTAACCCTCCTCTAGCACTGCCACCTCCCTGGTCCTTACCAGAGAGAGAACCACACTGGGGCTCAAATCCCTTCAGCAAAGGTATCTGTAGATGCCCAAGCAAGTTTTTGATAAGCCTTCTGTTTGTTCAAGTGGAAAGTGGTTTTCCTTTTTTTTTTCCTTCTAATTTATTTTTTAATCTCAGTGCCTTAAACATACACTGGGAAGGAGGTACAAGTTCATCTTGAGCCTAAAGAAAGGGGTTAGTGAGAACTGGGCAGAGCTGTAGAAATTTTTATTTCATTATTTGGCCTCTTGCCTTTTTAGAGTGGGTGTGAAACAACACCCGTGCTGTGCTGGAGGCACAGAAAATTGGTTTCTGCAAAGAGCTGCTATACTCAGGAGCTGATGTTTGGTGTGGGACCTGGCTCCCTGCCCCTCCTACAGCTGTGAGAGCTCACAGGGTTGGAGCGTTGGAGCTCTGTGGGTGGAAGCACTAACAAGCACCAAATCAAAGCAATTCTAGTGTTTTTGTGTGTCAAGAATACAAACCACCTCATTGCCATCACGCGTACAGCTGTTTCTCTCCACTCTTCACCCCTGACTGGAACAGATTCTTCAGCTGTGCATTGGGAACCACGACCTCTTCATGAGGAGGAGGAAGGCAGACTCGCTGGAGGTGCAACAGATGAAAGCACAGGCCAGGGAGGAGAAGGCCAGGAAGCAGGTGAGCCACATGTCCCATAACCAGCGAGCCAAAATCAGAAATGCAAATGGGCTTGGGAAGGACAGGTCTCTGGAATGACATTAAAGCAGCTTTGAGGGAAGGTCCAGCTGAACGTTTTTTAGTAGCCTGCTCCCAGCTCTCTAGTCATCTCAGCTTGGCTCTGCAGGTTGGTGGCAGCCTGAGTCCAGCCCCCAATTTGGGAAAAAAACTGAGAGGACAGGAGGGAAGAGCTGCCCTGGCTGTCTGCAAGCGCGTGGCAAGACGTGTGTTGGGACAGTTGATGAATCAGGGGCTGTGAGCAGGAGCTGTGCTGTGCCGTAGCTCTTTGCCTCATTTCTAATTGCAGGCTGATGGAATGCACGCCGACATTCCGGGCTGTGCAGCCTGGAATGCTAATTCCATGCTGGCCTGTCTCCGTGCCGCGGGTCAGCCCGGGCGGCCGGCACGGTGCGGCGGAGGCAGCGGCGTGGAGCCCACGAGCAGAGATCAGCAAATTGAATTGTATGAATCATTGTTTTCTGCTTGTAGACCTTTTCTACTCACTGAAACCCACACAGCTAATCTGAGCACTGGTGCTTGGAATATAAATGTTCCTTTGGCAGGGAAGCCACTAGAGAGGAGCAGAAGAGGCCAGAGCAGTCGCTGCACCCAGCAGGGGCTTGTGCTTATGGGTCTGGGTGTTACTGGGTTTGAGCGTGGCCACAGAGGTGCTTTTGTGGTGTGGAGGTGCTCAGCTGGCCTGAAAATGGGACATGGTTTGTCCTTCAGGCACCTCTCTCAATGTGCTGAGGTGCTTAGCTGGGCTGAAGGTAGGACATGACTTTTTCTTCTGGCACCTTTTGGTATGTGTGTCGTGCTGAGGTGCTCAGCTAGTCTTGAAATGGGACAAGGTTTGTTCTTCAGGCACTTCACAAGGTGTTTGTGGTGTGCTGAGATGCTTAGCTGGCCTGGAAATGGGATGTGTCTTGTCCTTCATGCACCTCCCAAGGTGCTTGTGTGGTATTGAGGTGCTCAGCTGGGCTGGAGGTGGGATGTGACTTGTCCTTTAGGCACCTCCTGAAGCAGTTTTCCCTCATGTAGCTCATGGAGTGGTAGGAGAGGTCTGGGCTTGAGTCACTACAAGCTCCACTGGGGAAGAGGGACTTTGTGCTCCCCACAAGGATTCCTCTGGTCAGTAAGGATTTAGTACTACAGAAGCGCTGAGGTTGGAAAAGTACTCTGAGGCCTCCAGCCATCAGCCCTCCACCATGGTGTTCACTAAGCCATGTCCTTAGTGGAGCAGAAGGTCCTTGGAAGGAGCAGTGTGGTGTCCAAGTGCTGACAGTCTCAGGGGTGGGTGGTCAGGCATCAGAATGGGCTGCCCAGGGAAGTGATGAAGTCTCCATCCCTGGAGGAGTTCAAAAGTAGATGTGGCACTTAAGGATATGGTTTTTGTGTTGTACACAGTGGTGCTGGGATAATGGTTGGGCTTGGACTTAGAGGGGTTTTCCAACCTTAACGATTCCATGAATCTTTAAATTTTACGATCTCTGAGTTTTTGATGTGTTTGGATAACACCACACCTAAGATCTTGTGCTTATTTGGGTTGCTGGAAGAGGTGAGGGCTCTGGGAGGGAGCAACAGCTTACAGCTTCACGTGAACTCCCAAATCCAGAGCACTTGGGCTCCATGGGTCAGGCTCCTGTGTGGGCTGGCTGCCCCATCCTGAGCGAGCCACTGTGCTGTCTGCCCTGCTCCCTCCCCAGCATCCAGTCGTTAACTGGTTTCAGATAGTCCTTTTAGATCAGGAATTCTTGTTAATGGAAGTCCTGAGTGGGATGCAGATCATAATGATAATTAATGAGGGGAACCTTTAATAGAAGGAAGCAGAACGGTTGGAACAGTGGGCGTCCCGCTTTCAGAGCACAGCTGGTGGCCAAGGAGCAGAGAAATGTGGCTTGTCTCACTTCCTTCCCTTATTAAACCCAGCAGGTCTCCTGTCCTGGCTGCAGCGTGGATATTTATAATGCCCCATCCCTGTTGGGACTGGAGGGATTAAACTCAGTGTGTTAATTAGCCCAATGGCTCCCTTGGGCTCTTGGCTAGTGAAGAGGCAGTCCCTGGGTACAACAACCTTCCCAGCATCTTTTGGGAAGGGCAGATCCTGGTGGCCTGGATCTTCCCCTCCTGGAGCAGTGTTGCTGTTCCCTGCAGACAGAGGGGGTTTGTTGTATCCAGGAATTGCAAGAGGTGGTTACACTCTGTGTGACCTTCCTCTGAACGAATGGCAGTGAAGGTTCCAGGATGCTGGGTTGGATATCTGATCAAAAGGAGCAGCTATCCTTGTCCTTCAGTCTCCTGCCACATGCTGCAGTATTTGGGGAGATGCCCTCAGACTGTCCATAATCCCAGTCCTGCTGTAAGAAACTCCAGAGAGTTAAGCTGGAGATCTTGAGACCCACTTGTGCTGGTCTGCCCTGTGACTCAGCCTAGGAGGGCACGGTCTGGGGACATCGTCACCTGCAGGCAGCTCCTGTGGCCATGCTGTGAGTGACAGCCTGAGCAGAGGATGGGAATTGTCTCAGGACTGGCGCTTTTCAAGGGAGCATCAAACAGACTGCCCAGGGCAGTGGTGGAATCACCATCCCTGGAAGGGTTAAAAGAAGGTGTGGGTGTGGCGCTTGGGGACATGGGTTAGGGGTGGCCTTGGCTGTGCTGGGGGAGCAGTTGGATTTGATGATCTTGGAGGTCTTTTCCAACCTAAGTGATTCCATGATCCTGTTCTTTGGTCAGGTCACTGCAGTCCAGGGACGTTCCTTTGTCACTAAGCAGAGAGGAGGCAGCAGTGCTCTGACTTCACCTGTGACTCTCATCCATGGAAAACCTTCCTCATGTGTGTTTTTCTCCTTGCTTTCCCCAATCCCTTTTTCCCAGATGGAAAGACAGTGCCTGGCACGAGAGAAGCAAATGAGAGAAGAGGCTGAGAGGACCAGGGACGAGCTGGAGAGGAGGCTGATGCAGCTGAAGGAGGAGGCAACAATGGCCAACGAGGCTCTGGTAGGTCCCTGGGAGGCTGTTTCCCGAACACTGCAGCTGCTCCTCACTCTTTCCACTGCGGAAGCGTTTTTGGAAGGACTTTATGACTGCCCTAAGACTGCTCCCAAACTGCTGCCAGTGGCCAGTGAGCAGCAGGCTGGATGGAGCTATTTCATGGGCTGCTTGGGAGGAGCACAAAGAGGATGATTTGGGACAGAGCCTGGGCACATCCCAGCTTTGGCAGCAGATGGCTGCAGGCTTTCATGGAAGGGAGGGATTCTGTGGAGCGTGTCGGAGCGAGCAGCTGGGGGCCCTGCTCCGGGGGCTGTGGGCACATTTGGGGAGACATTGGCTGTGCTTAATGGCTTTGTGTTCTGGAATTGTCAGATGAGGTCGGAGGAGACGGCGGATTTGCTGGCGGAGAAGGCGCAGATCACGGAGGAGGAGGCCAAGCTCCTGGCTCAGAAGGCGGCTGAAGCTGAGCAGGAGATGCAGCGCATCAAGGCCACGGCCATCCGCACCGAGGAGGAGAAGCGGCTGATGGAGCAGAAGGTGCTGGAGGCAGAGATGTTGGCACTGAAAATGGCCGAGGAGTCGGAGAGGAGGTCAGAGGGTACAACCTTGCAGCTGCCTCTGCTTTGCTTCCCACCCCCTTCAAGTTACTTCTCGGAGTTATCTTCCCTCAGCTTCCCGTGTGTGTCCAACAGCAAATGGCCCTTTGGCCCACCTGGTTTCCCTCTCCAAAAACCAGCTCTGCTTTTGAATGCTGTCTGCAACCCTCCCCAAATATTTAACGGCGTTAATAACACTTTGGGGTTGTTCTTCCTCTGGATGGTATGATCCACATTCCCTGTTCTTTCCTTACTCCTCTACTTACCTCTCAGTTGTTCAGTTCTCCTTTCCAGCCATGAGTTCTGTTCCAGGTCAGCCTTGAACAGAGACTTTGTCCCTTGTTAAAACTAGTGTTTCCACCCTCCTGATACCCAAGCCCAGGTCCCACGGTGAATGTGGCAGTGAGCAAGTAAAAGATCAGCCTTGTTTCCTTCCAGCTGATTACTCCTCTCTGTGTGAGAGCCTGCTGGGTGTCAGCCCTTCTGCTCAGATGAACTCAGCTCTTCTCCATCTCTTCTTGCCTGTTCCGCACTCTGATCCTGCTTCTCCATCTTCTCATTCCTCCTGGCTCCAGTCTGGTATTTGCTGTTTGCTGTTGGTCTTTGCAGGGCAAAGGAGGCTGATCAGCTCAAGCAGGACCTGCAGGAGGCTCGCGAGTCGGAGCGCAGAGCGAAGCAGAAGCTCTTGGAGATCACCAGCAAGTCTTCCTACACAGTAAGAGAGATCTGTGTTGTAATTCCCAGTTCCCTGCCCTCCTGTGTAGCCTGCAGGAGCCTCCATCTCCATCCCAGCCTTGGAGGGGGCTGAGCTGTCTCATTGCTGCTCAGAAATCCTGAGCAGTGCTTGCCCTTTACATCCCAGCATCTCATCCAGCAGAACTTCACTTTGCTCTTTTTTTTTTTCCACCCACCTCTTGCTACGAGTGCAAAGGAGCTGCTGGTGAAATTAAAGCAGCAAATTTTAAACCAATTTAGCAGCCGTGTCAGAGCCACTTCGCCAGCACGTGTGGAGTGCACCAGCTTAGCAATAACCTTTAAAATAGGGTTAAATATGTCCTTATTCTTGTTAGGTGGGATAAACACTGTTCAGAAAATGTAAATTCATTCTTTGGACATAAACCGGACCTTTATGTGCTGGAAAAAGACTTACTTGAAGGGAGATTATTCCATAATTGTCTATTAAGAGGATTTCACACCTTCCTCTGAAGCATCTGCTCCTAGTTCCTGCTGGGCACTGAAAAGCCAGACTAGATGACCATTGCTCTGACTGGCAGTTGGCTTTTCTTCTGGTTCCCTAATTGTGCTTGTAAACCCCATCAGGTGCCCCCATCCCTGCAGTTCACACCTGTTCCTTCCTGGCCTGGGGGAAAGGGAAGAGCATCAGGAATAGGCTTGACATGGGAGTGACGGACAATCCAGCACCGAGGTTTGAATTTGTACCTGCAGGCTCCTTCCCCCTTTCTCTGGAAACTTTATAGGAGCAGATTGGAGAGGGGTTAAGATGAAGAAGCAACTTTTCATTCCAATTCCCTGGAGTTCACTGCAAGAATATTTGGAAGCTGTTAAAAATAACAGTGATGGAAAATAATCAGGTGCTCTCAGCTCTGGGACACTCAGTCAAGTGAGTGCTGGATAAAGCCCAGCTTTGGAGTGCTCCTTTTTTCACAAGTCACTAGAATTCTGGGATGCACCAGCTCCTTAATTCTGGCTTTAACTTGTGCTAAGGGAGGCAGTTGTCCTCACTGGAACTCTGCTGCATGGCTACACCAGCCAGTGTGGAATTTGGGCAGCTTTTCCACATCCATGTTCCCTCGTGCTGCCATGTCCATCCTTAGTGAAACCAGCAGAGCATCAGCTCGAAGCCCTTGTGCCGAAATCCTTGTGCAGGGGAGCAGCTGGGTGGCTCTGCTCTCTGTTCCCCTGGAATTAGAGCCTCATTAGAGGAATGTTGTGGGATTGCATGGAGCTCAGCTCCACCCCTCCAGCTGCATCTGCCTTGAGGCAGAGCTGCCACTTCCAGACACATGAGGCTGTGTCCTCTGCCTTCCCTAAAGAGCCCTGGCCTTCCAGACACAGCTGCCAGTGCCTGTTGGGAAGGGGAATGCTTTCTTCTCCCCATTTCGGTGGTAGGGACCCCTCATGCAGCTGCTGCTCCTCTTGCCCCTCTCCCTGCCCTGGGATGAGGGCTGTGCTGCACAGACTCCATGGCTGTTGTTTTCCAAGGTCAGGAGGAGGCTGGTGTGACCAGGATGTCCATATCCAGGTGAAAACACCTTGCTGGGCTCTTCCATCCTCTGTTACACTTCCCTGGATTGCCAGCACAGGGAGATACCCTGTTTTGAAAGCTATTTTTAGGAGACTTGAGTTCCTCAGCTCTAGTGAACGGTGCAGGATTGCAACTTCTCTTTTCCTGAACGAGGGTGTAACATTGGGCTTGTTTTTTTCCATGGTCCCAGACTTGTGCCGTGTCCCCTGACCCTGGGAGCTCAGCAGGACTTCAGAAGAGCAAGAGAGGAAGGAGGGTGTGGATGGATATAGAATTATTTAGGATGGAAAAGACTCTTAAGAGATCAAGTCCAATCCCTGGCCTAACTCTGTGCTGCAGAAAAGGCAAAAGAAACAGTTAAATATATATATTTTTCAACTTTCCAGTCTCCAATCCTGGTTCTTTAAAGCTTTTTTCAGTGTCTTTTTAGTCCTTGAAGCCCAGGCTACTTTTATGATGTCACTGGTAGGTGATGCATGAGAAGTAAGATGTGGATCTGAGTCTCAGGCCATCAAGGCTTGGAGAACAACTCATCCCTTATGGACTTGGCTGCAGCTCTTTGCCTCTCTCAGTGCCCTTCAGGTACCAGATAAAGGCAGTCACTTTCTCTCTGATCCTGTGAGAGCTGTGAGTGACTGGTTTGGGCTTGCCCAAATTCCTGAGCAGCAAAATAAAGGCAGTGGCAGCACCAGGAGGAGCTTTCCCTGCAGAGGAAACCTCCTGCCCTGCTCTGTGCTCCCTCTGGGTCCTCCGTCTCGCTCTGTATTCCAGAGGGATCCAAGGGATAACTGCTGCTGGCGTGGTGCTTGCCTCTGTTAACAGCAGGAAATTGCTGTAATGCAGGAACAGGGCTTTGCGGTTTGTTCCAGGTGAGCAAACACATACGGAAAAAGCTCCCTGTCCCTTTTATCACCCCACGGCCCCACATTAGAAATAACAGCACCTGCTTCAAGAGCTGCCCAGGATTGTTGCAAATGGCAGGGAATCTGCAGCAGGAATTCTGCCCCTCTGCCCCACTCAGGTGAGACCCCAGCTGTAGATCTTCCTCCAGATCCAGGGGCCCAGCACAGGAAGGACCTGGAGCTGCTGGAGCCAGTCCAGAGGAGGCCACAGAAATGCTCCAAGAGCTGGAGCCCCTCTGCTCTGGAGCCAGGCTGAGAGAGATGGGGGTGTTCACCTGGAGAAGAGAAGGCTCCAGGGACACCCAGAGCCCCTTCCAGGGCCTAAAGGGGCTCCAGGAGAGCTGGAGAGGGACTGGGGGCAAGGAATGGAGGGACAGGATACAGGGAATGGCTTCCCACTGCCAGAGGGCAGGGTTGGATGGGATACTGGGCAGGAATTGTTCCCTGGGAAGATGGAGAGACCCTGGCACAGGGTGCCCAGAGCAGCTGTGGCTGCCCCTGGATCCCTGGCAGTGTCCAAGGCCAGGCTGGACAGGGCTTGGAGCAGCCTGGGGCAGTGGAAGGTGTCCCTGCCCATGATAGGGTTGGAACTGGATGAACTTTTAAGGTCTTCACACCCAAACCATTCCATGATTCTGTTAAATGCTTTGTTCCAGATATCAAGCCCATGACTTTGAAAACCCTGAACCTCCTCACGCTTTACTTTTTCTGTACTCTTCCTCACTCCTGCTGCTCTCTGACTTTCCACAAATTTTTTCCTTGCTCCATGGTAGAGCAGTGCCAAGGGAAGAGAAGGAAGTAGTGGCTGTAGCAACCCTGATAAATTGGCTCAGGCCTTAATGGCTGCAGCAATTGAAATTCCTGCTCAACTGTTACTGCTGCTGTTGGGAGTTTTTAAAAACAAAACCCAACAAAGCTTGTACTGAAAAAAAAAACAAGCTAAAGGTTGTTTGAAGGCCAGCAGGCTGGCTTGGATGCTCCTGGCTCCCCTGCGCTGCAGGGCTGGGAGAACCTCACGTGGGAAGGGCTTTGGGAACGCCTGTGTTCCTTACAGGGAAGGGACTTGAATGTCAATGGGATGCAAGTATTTAAATCAGTTAAGTGCTTTGGCAGACCTGTCCCCTTTCCTTCGAGACTGGAATTTAGGTACTGAGCTGTCCCTTCCAGCGCCTGCTCCAGAATTAATGTGGCTTTGTTCTGTGCTGGCAGCAAAGGGGGAGGAAGGAATTGGGTTTCCTTGTCATGTGGGTCTTAACTCACCTGGAAGGCTCCAGCCAGGCCAAGTGCAGTTTGAGGCACCCCCTTGTTTATGCTTGTACGAGGTATTTGTGTGCCAGCTTCGCCAGTCGATGAAATGTTGTCCCTCTCAGATTTGTCCGAGCTGGGAACGAGCCCTGGCTGTTTGTGAATTCCAAGCTGGTGGTGAGGGAAGAGGCAGGTTATTGTGCAAAGTAAATCTGTCACCCCAGCGCTTGCAGGTCTTGCTGAAGAGGAGCTAACTGAAAACAGTGCCTGGAGTATCCCAAATAGGAGAAATGAGAGAAAGAAAGAGCCAATGGAAGCTCAAACTCTCAGTTGTTAGAGCAGGTACCCAACAGTGCCATTCCAGGTTTGGTCATGTTGTTTTCCTTACAGGAAAGCAAGAAGGAGCATCCAGGAGGGAGGTGGGGATCTTGGGGATGCCAGGCTGGATTTCTCATATCCCAGAGCAGGGTTGAGCAGGCTGGCTGCAGTTGTGACTCAGCCCCATCTGATGCCACTGTGCCACCCTTGACGTGTGCCCTTTTTGCCACCTCATCCAGTGTGCTACAGGAGCAGAGCCATGACTCCAGGAGGCTTTTCCTCTCCTCCTAATGAGCCCATTTGTTAGATGTGTGACAGAATTTTTGACTGAGTGGAAGAAGGGTCATTTTCTAGGAGAAGATAAAATCTGAGGGCCTGGAAGTGTGTGTCACTGGGGGATAGGAAAGCTTTTTGCAGTAGGAAGAAAATCCCAAATCCTTGCTCAGGTGTTCCAGGAGTCATTTGCTGCGTTATCTCCATTTCCAGCTGAATCTAGAAGTGGTTTCTAAACCTTTGGAGCTGTAAATTACTGAGGAGATGAAAATGTGTCAGTGCCTCTCCATGGACCTTGCTGGAATGGCATCCTTGGGGTCACATTGGTGTTTGCTCAGGCTTTGGGGAGCTGTGGAGTGCAGGATCTGCTGTTACACTTGGTCTTACATTGTCCCTGCTCACAGCTTGAACTTTATAAACCTGATGAAATGTTAAATAGCGGACAGGTGACTCCCGAGAGGCACCTTCTGTCCAATTTAAAGTGACACAGCAGTGCTAAAGCCTTGATTTTACCAAGTTCTGTCAAGAGATTTTGAAGGCAGGTGGTGTTTTGTCTCTTCTTTAGGGCTGCAAAGAGTCCTGGAGGAGCGATGGCTTTGAATTGGGGAGCAAATTGGGAATGGAGCAAGGGGATCTCCAGGCTGATCTGGTGCTTGGGATCTGGGCTCAAGTGTTCTCTGATTTTACATTGGCATTGCAGAACATTCACTGTAGTGACACTTGTGTGGCCCAGAGTGATTAACTTGTGCTCTCTCTTCAGCAGTCCATGAACTCGAGTACCACAGCACTGCCCACTGACCTGCCAAGCTTCAACCTCATCAGTGAGAGCCTCTCCTTTGACTTCAAGGATACGGACATGAAGAGGCTGTCCATGGAAATCGAGAAGGAGAAGTACGTGGCACGCATCCAGGCTGGGCTGGGCTGGGATTTGTGCTGGACATGAGCCAGGTGTGGCCAGGAAGGTCAAGGACACCTGGGCTGTTCCAGCCCTGGGGTGGCAGCAGGAGCAGCGCAGTGCCTGTCCCCTGTGCTGGCACTGCTGAGGCACCTCCAGTGCTGGGGCAGCTCTGGGACCCTCCTGACAGGAGAGACCTGGAGGGGCTGGAACATGGCCAGGGAAGGGAACGGAGCTGGGGAAGGGAATGGAGACTCAGGAGAGGCTGAGGGAGCTGGGAAAGGGGCTCAGCCTGGAGAAAAGGAGGCTCAGGGGGGACCTTGTGGCTCTGCACAACTCCCTGACAGGAGGGGACAGCCAGGGGGGTTGGGCTCTGCTGCCAGGGAATAGGGACAGGAGGAGAGGGAACAGCTTCAGGCTGGGCCGGGGGAGGGGCAGGGTGGATATTTGGAACATTCCTTCATGGAAGGAGCTGTGCAGCCCTGGCACAGCTGCCCAGGGCAGTGCTGGAGTTCCCATCCCTGGAGAGTTGTTAAGGCCATGTGGATGTGGCACTTGGGGACAGGGGTCAGCGGTGGCCTTGGCAGTGCTAGGGAATGGCTGGACTTAGTACCCTCAAAGGATTTTCCAACCTGAACAATTCTGTGCTTGTCCTGGCTGAGCCTTTCCCTGGTGGGGACCTGGTGTCACAGACCTGTCCCTGCCATCTGCTTACAGGTGAGCTCAGGGCCCTGCTCCAGGCAGTTCCTCTCCGTGCAGGAATCCTAGCTCCTGCTCAGGCTGGAATTGCTCATGGTGGTGGAAAGAGTTAACAGCAGACTGGATGCTGGAGGTCTGAGCTTGAGGCTTTGCAGGTGTCCAGGGAATGTGAGAGCCCGGGTGTGTTGAGGTCCTGCACTAGGGCTTTAACCCCTTTTCCTTGGAATTGGTGTCACGTTCCTGGATAAAAAGTGTTCACCAGCAAGTTTGGATGTGATTATGAGCTTTGATCTTGTGTTTTCCTGAGGGTGTAAGTGTAGCCTTCAAAATTACCAATTGAGCAGAAATCAAAGCAGATCAGATTTTAATCTCTGTAGTAATGATGTGCTTTGTTCATCGATTCGGTTGTAGATCAAAGCCACAATGGCTCTGTCATCCTGCTCTGGCCAAAACTTCCTGAGGCTGGAATGACCCACCCCTGGATCCCAGAGGGTGCTTTGGTTAGCCTCTGCTCAGTGCCCTCTCCTCTGTATGAAATCACAGACCTAGAGACAGGAGATTAAGAACTTTTAAAAACTTTTCCCAAAGCCAGAAGCAAAAAGATAGAAGCTGAAAATAACAGGATAATTCCTGGTTCTGTACCCAGGTTGCTATCTAGGTCATCCTACTCTCCTGAGCAGGGAGAGCTGCCTCTGCCAAATGCTGAAAGCAATAGGATGCTTTTCTTGTCTTCTCTGGGGCTGTTCTCTTTCCTCGGGTGCTGGGATAAACCTCTCTACAAATTTTGGCACTGGAAAGGGTTTCTGTTACCCTCCTGGCCCTCTGACCTGGCTCAGGGGTTAGTCACAGGTATAAAACCCATGGAGTGATTTTTCCAATTGATTTTCATCATGGAAGGCAGTTCAGGACAAGTCCTGGGAATGGCTGGCTTTTAGGGGTTGATTTTTCCTCTTTCTGTCTTTTTTTTTGGGAGACTTTCTCTCTGCCAGGAATGCTGTGTCTTCTACAAGATACCGGATAGTTTGGGGACAGCACTTGCTCCCACACAGTTTACAAGCTAAATCCCTCTAAAACACGACTGGTCAGAACCTCAGGGTCCTTCCTCATGGAAAGATTTGTGGATTTGGGTTGTGGAGCAAGTTTGGCAAGAGGTGCAGGGGTGTCTGCAGGAGCTCTCCTGAGTAGCTGCTTAAACCACTGTGGTGTAAACCTCTATCAGCTTCACTTGCAAATTGGGAGACTTAAAATACCACCCAGCTTGGGTTTAATTTTGTATAATAATGTAACTTACACTTTTATTGCTGGGTTGGCTGTCTGGGTCCCCTTTAATAAGGAACAAATAATTGCTCTGAGTAGCTCACTGTGTGCTATAAACTGATATTACCAGTTCCACACGCTAAAAATAATGAAGAAAAGCTGTTACTATTATAATTCTGTTATCAGGTGTCACATCAGCGCGTGCAGCTGGTCAGTGCTAACCCAGGGCTGTTCTCTGTGTGTGTTAGGGTGGAGTACATGGAGAAGAGCAAGCACCTGCAGGAGCAACTCAATGAGCTGAAGACAGAAATCGAGGCACTGAAGCTCAAGGAGAGAGAGACAGCTCTGGATATTTTGCACAATGAGAACTCCAGCCGGGGCAACAGCAAACACAACACTATTAAAAAGGTATCAGAGGGCCCCAGCCTGTATCTCCCCTGATGAAACCCTTTAAAAAGAACCCTAAAATCACCCTGCTTTTGATAATAAAATTGTTGGACCTAGGCTTTCTTCCCCAGCTGCTTAGCTTTGAAAATCAGAGAATTCCAGCTTCTGGTGGTCCTGGTGTCCTGACCCAGCCTGATCTCTCTAGTGCTGTGGGAAAGGATGTGAAGGTCTCCAGGGCAGAAGGTCTTGCTGAACCTTAAAAGCTGTACAAGGATGTTGTTGGAAGGGCTCTGCATCCCTAGTGAACAGGAAAAGCCCTCCCTGCCTATTGCAGCCGTTCCCTACGAGCACTGAGCTTGTCTGGTGAATAATGAGGGCAGAAATACTCCTGGCTTAGGAGCTCTCAGTGGAAAAAGCCAAAAGCTCTTCCTCACTTTTAATCTCTCTAGAGAAACCTGTAGTGCAGCTTCAGTCACTAACAGCAAAGCCTTTGCTGACAGGAGGTGCGAGACCTCTGCTCCCTGGAGCCACCTGCTTCCTGGAATGGGGCTGACATGAGGAACTTCAGCCAAAAATTGAGGCTGCCTGGGTCTGCTGACCCGGGGGTCACCTGAAAGCTCACAGCAAAACTCCTTCTTTATTTCTACATCTCATCTTTTTCCTTTGCCTCAGCGCTGGACTCTGTAACGAGGGGCTGGGGGCACATCCTGGATGGATTTGGGTGGTGGTGGTCAGCCCCACTCACCTGCAAAGGCTTTTTTTCCTGCAGAGGCTTTTTCCTGGCTGACTTTCCACTAGCAGCTGTCCTCGGGAAGGGTTCAGAAATCCATACGGCACGGGATGCAGGCTGTGGTAACAACTGCAGGCTTGAAAAACAGATCCTGCTCTCTTTACTACACCCAGCCAAGAGTTACGTCTGAAAGGATTTGGAAATATCAGTTCTTGCCGACTTTCATGGCTGGGAGTTTGTGATCACTGAATTGGGGCAGGAAAATGAATCTAGTGGGGCTCACTCGCCAGTTTCCTCATGCTGGCCTGGAGCTATTCAGGTTCCTGTCACACTAGAGCAGAGAAAATAAAAATCTTCACAACCCCTTTTGTCATTGTAGAATCTGGAGGCGTTTCTGCTCCCAGTAGGTTCTGGTAGGATTTGTCTCTGTGTTCCAAGTCCTTGGTTTAAACAGAAACTGCTAAATTTTCACTTCTGACAGAGAGGAGTTCATAGAGAGCTGATGGTCCCATTTGTCTCCCTTAAAGAGGGTGGCTGGGCCATCATTTCCATGTCTGTCAGGGCTTGTCACGGTGCTGTCACTTTGCCTCCCTTTGAAGATGGGGACTTGTCCTGTCCCCTCCCTTTCTGAGGGAGCGGGAGCTGCCCGGCTGCTGCATCTCAGCCAGGAGCAAAGGTTCCCAAATAATACACTATTAGTGGAGGCATCAGAGGGAAATTACAGCCTGCTCTGCTCAGGGAGGTCAGCAGGGCTTTTGTCTTCACCGTGGTGAAGGCAAGGAAACACAGGGCACTGGGAATGGGATATCAGTCCAGCAATACTTCAATGGCACCAACCCTCTGCCTCACCTGGAAGCTGCTGGTTGCTCCAGGCAAGCCCTAAGGTCCCACAAATCACCTGCCCTTGTATCACACACGGGGATCATTATTATTATTTGTTGTTCATTTTATTTTGCTGGTTTAGCCTCAAGCCCAGGGCAGAAGACCTATCTGCATTTGAGAATTCCAAGTAGGTTATTCCAAGGTACTCTGCGTGGGGGTGCTGGGATCTGGCTGTGGCACTAACCCGTGCATGAGCTTGCCTGCGCTCCAGCGGGACCAGCTGCCCGTGGTCACCCGTCCAGCCTGGCTCTCCCCCCCTCCCTCAGGAGCACTCCCAGCCTCTGCATTTGTTCTACACCTGATCCTCTGTGCTGGGAACCTTCTTGCTTGGCAGAAGTTGAGTTGGCGACCTCAGAGGGGGAGTTCAGGTAGAGGCACTTAAATAATTCAGCACGCCTGTTTTTGCACCGGTGGTTGGGAATCTATCAGAGATGCAGGGCAGCCTTTGAAGATTCCTTTAATGAAGTAAACCAGCACCTTCCCCCCTTGTTTGTTGCAGAAAGAAATTCAGGATGTAGAAAAAAGTACCCCAAACAGCCAAACCCTATCAACTCTGCTGCCAACACTGTCAAAACAGGCTAAAAATGTGCAGCTCCGTCTCGGAGCAGAGCAGCATGAGGATGCTCTGCCTGTTTAAGAAGCATCCCAAGAAGGTAAAGCAGAGGATTAAGGACAACTGGTGTCCTTGTGCTAGGGGAAGGTCACCAGCACACCTGGGGACAGGAGTTGTCCTTCTCCCTGCACTGTGTCTGCCTGTCCCTCACCTCCTCCCACCCAGGGGTCATGCTCTGTTAATGCCACATCTCTTATTCCTGGAGCCTGCTTTTCTCCAGGGATTTGCCCTCGATCTGCAGGCTGTATGTGCTAAGCATCCACTCCCTCCTGTGGGAGGATGAGTTTGGGGGAGCTTTCCTGCTTTGCCCTGAGGCAAGGTTCTTGCACAGCCACAGGGTTTCAGGAGCTCAGTGTTGGCGGCACTCAGGGAAGTACTGGGACACTCATGGGTGGCATAGCTGGTGGGAAATGTTTTTGGAAAAGATAGAGCAATTCCCCAGCACCTCTGGAGCTTGGGAGCAGAGGCAGGAGGTTGTTTTACCCAGGAGAACTCAGCACAAGGCTGTGCTATTCTTCACTGCACCAGCTATTCCAGGGGCAGTAAATCCCTGGAGTTTGGGGTTTGTGCCAGCTCTGGGGAGCTGCAGGTGTTCCCTAAAACGGGCTGCTCTCAGTGCTAAGCACTTCCATGGGGAAGAGGCTAAAAGGGGTGACCCTGAAGGTCTGGGCCACTTCAGGGCAGGTGTTGCATATCTCCAGACAGACTGGCCCTGGATGAAATGCATCATCCCATCCCACCTGGCTTGAAGAGCTCCATGGCAGGTAAATTTGGGATGAAATCCACTTGTGGCCACAGCACAAAGAGGTGAAATGAAGCCCTGGCACTTTGTGGGAATACTCTTCCAGCAGCTGGGAGTGCTGCAGTGCCCAGGAAGAGCCTCCATAATTAAAGCAGCTGCACAGCGAGCACTGCAGTGTGACCTCTGGGGTTTGGTGCCTGCCTTTGAAGGCGCCTGCTAAGTTTTTCATGTTTAATTACGTGGTTAACATGCTAATCCCTTTTTATGAGCTCTGTGGGCACAGCATAGACACCTCATCTGGAAGCTGCTCTCCCTTCTCCGTAGCTCCCTGCCGTGGGCTGGTGCTGTGGCTCCAGCTGGCTCTGATTCAGGAGGGTTTGTCACTTAGGCTGTGGTAGAGGGTGAAAAACCCACTTCTTCCTCATCTCCTCCACTGCAGGAAAGCTCCCAGGACAGGCTGCTAAAACACAATCAGGTCTTTGATTCCAGTTGCTTTCTTCTTGCACAGTCATGCTTATTTACTGGGATTTAAGCCCTTTGAAGTACCCAGGCAAGGAGCAAATCTCCACGCCTGTTCCCAGACAAGCAGCTTTTGTCGTTGAGCCTCTGGTCCTTCCACAGGCAGCCTTGGCCTCTCCTGCCAGGCTCTCACGTGGCTGAGAGCAGCTTCTCCCTGGGGACCACTTTTGGGACCCATGGGGATCATGCAGGTCCTGCTGGCTCCTCTCCTGGCTCTGATCCTGGATGTGGTGCAGCGTTGCCCTTGGCTTGGATAATGATCATTGTGGAGATGCTCTGAGATCCTAGCTGGGGGTGTTCAGGCTGGAGAAGAGAAGGCTCCAGGGAGACTTTAGAGCCCCTCCCAGTGCCTAAAGGAGAGCTGAAGAGGGACTTGGGACAAGGGATGAGACACAGGCAATGCCAGAGGGCAGGGCTAGATGGAATACTGGGAAGGAATTCCTCCTTGGGAGGGGGATGAGGCCCTGGCACAAGTTGCCCAGAGAAGCTGAGGCTGCTCCTGGATTCCTGGAAGTGTCCAAGACCAGGCTGGATGGGGCTTGGAGCAGCCTGGGCTAGTGGAAGGTGTCCCTGACTTTGACTAGGACTGGATGAGTTTTAAGGTCCTCTTTGGATTTAGCCAATAAACAGTTCCCAGCTGGAAGCACGGAAGGATGAGCAGGGCAGAGCCAGGGGGACTTCTGCAGCCTTGTCTTCCCTCCTGCCACCTTTGGGATAGGCTGTGGTCCGTTCTTGTGAGGACACTGGTGGCTGGTGATGGCACTGCTGGCTGAGTGTCTCATCATGCAGACAGGATGTGCCACCACCAGATGTCACAAGGCTCCTTCATCATCTGGACAGGTGGAAGGATTTTGGGAGGCTGGTGCTGGGGCAGACACTTTCTCTATTTTCCACCTGCACCGGGCGAGCAGTGTGCTAGGAATCACTGAAACATATCCATTGAGGACCTCACAGTTCCTGTGGGGTCATTGTCGCCTCCTGGAGACTTCCTTCCTCATCTCTCCCCTTCTGGAACTGCAGGTTCCCTGGAATTGGTTTGTTTTGCCCTAGTGGTTTGTTGGGAGAAGGAGGATGTGCCCCTTGCAGAGAGAAGGGACCAGCACAAGGAATGCTCTGGGAAGGACAAAAGGAGGGAGCCTGGGTGGGACAGATCAGGCTGAGCTGCTGTTCTTCCCTGTGGCTCTTGGGACAGGGATGAGGTGCCCTTGAGTCTCCTTGAGGTGCAGGGCTGTATAACCCAATCCCAGCTGGAAAGGGAAGGCAGAACAGGCACACCACCAGCAAGGGACTTCCCAGGAGCGGCAGCGCTGGAGTTTCCCATTTCCTTGGGAGCTGTGAGGTTGGAAAAGATGAGTGAGGCTGCCAGCTTCTCACTCAGCCTGGCACCTGGCTGGGGTGCAGGTGGGAGCCAAGGAGATACCCAGTGGGCAGAGCAGTTCTGGGAACATGTTTTCCAAGTGCAGGAGGAGATGGAGGCTCATCCCACGTGGATCTTGCCCACACATCCCCACGTGTGAGCGACCACATCCCTCCCAGGTTCATTTTCTTCCCGGTTCTCCTCAGAGCTGGGAAGTGAAACTCCCAGGCAGTTAAACTGGGACACGGCAGCCTCTTTTCCTTGTTTACAAGGAACAAGAGGAAAGTAGGAAACGTCAGGCCTATCAGCTATTTCTGTGGCAGCCTTTGAAAAGCGTTTCCTTCACATGGAGCGTCATCTTCTCCTTTCAAATGGGCTCATCAAAGCGTCGGGGGCTGGGGGACAGTTGTGCTCGGGAGAGAATAAACGGCAGCGTGGGAGTGAGAGAAGAGCAGGGAGGGAAATGGGAAGAATCACAGGAAAATAGGGTTTGGGTTCAAAAGTAACAGTGGGAATTGCAAAGTCCACCTGGACAGTGGGACGGGGGAGTGGGCAGGGATGGAGAAAGGCACCAGGGCAGAGAGTGGGGAATAAGGAGGATTTAGTGTGTGGAGCATTGGGTGATGATTAGCAATGACTGTAGATGTTCCAGCCGCAGGAAAACATCTTGGCATCACACGGGGTGAGGGTAGCACAGGTCCCTCTCTCCTCCAGGCTGGCTATAATGCAGGATGAACAAGGAAACAGCAAGGAAATGAGGCATCTTAAACTCCTCCCTGCTGGGGGACGATTGGGGGCAGGTTGGTGTGAGTTGCAGTCCCTTCCCCTTCCTGGTGCACGGGGATGGCCCTGGCTCCAGGGGCTCATGGGAGCCTTGGGAGGATTTCCCTGGATTGGGTTTGCTCAACCCCAGCAATGCTGTGCCTGCAGTTACTGGGTTACCTGCTCCAAACCTCCTGTGCCTGCCAGGCACTTACTGGGTTGCTTTGGTTTGTTTGTGTTTCCTAAATCAAATCAGTCCGGCAGCCCTGGGTAGCAGCAGGCTCGGAGGAGCCCCGGCACAGGAATGCAGGGAGCAGGACTCTTCCCTCTCCAGATCTTGATTCATTTCAGCTCAGGCCGCTTAATTGCGCTGCCTCTCTCTCCCTCTAAATTTTCCTTGATGGCTCTGGTAGAGAATCGGGAGCCCACCCTCCCTCCTGCAGGAAGGAGATTATCATAATACTGCTTGTAAATCAATTTTTTTTCCCTTTTCTCCGCACTGACGAGGATGTAACTCCCTCTTAATCACCCTGCACAGCGTTACGCTACGGGGAGGGATATTTATTTCTCCTTGCCTGGCCAGGAAAAGGGGATGCGGAGACTGCGGAGAGTTTTTGGAGGTGTTGGAGGCTTTCCCCCCAACAGATGATGGAGAGGCCAGCACAGGGTGGTGCTCTCCTCTTTGCTTTCACATCCCAGTGCAGAAAAGAAAAGAAAACCAGTTGAGGGAGTGGGATTTCCCTGCAGAGAGCTCCCTGTGCCTGCTGGCTCCCGCAGCCCCCAAGGCACCCGCTGGGATGAGTCAGGATGGCCCCAGAGCTCCCTCGGCTTTTCCCATCTTCCCCCAGCACATCCCTTGGGACTGGTCTGTGTGGTGCTCACAGAGGGAGCAAGGAGAGCCCTGCCTGCGCTCCACAGTGAGGAAAACAACAATAAAAGAAGGAAAAAGGGCAGGGGAGAGTTTTCCCACCTGGCACAGGCAGTGGAGAGTCAGGGTGCAGTGAAGAGCAGCCCTGAGTTCCTCTCAGGTGATTCTGGTGCCTGGCTCAGTCGGATGTGAGGAGGCAGCTGCCTGGAGCTGCTGGGCAACCCCGATCCTGGTCCTGGTCCCCATTGGAAAGGACCTTAAAACCCATCCAGTCCCACCTCTGCCATGGCCAGGGACACCTTCCCCTAGCCCAGGTGGCTCCAAGCTCTGTCCAGCCTGGCCTTGGACACTTCAGGGATCCAGGGGCAGCCACAGCTGCTCTGGGGACCCTGTTCCAGGGCCTGCCCACCCTTACAGGGAGGAATCCCTGTGGTGTTTCCCTTTGAGGTGGCAAAATCTGGCCACTGCTGGGAGCCAGTGACCCACAGGGCACGGCCCTCTTGGGAAATCTGTGCTCACTCCTCTGCATGGGATCCCATCTCCTCAAGACTCACCTTTGCTCTGATGCTCTGTAGGCTGCTCTTCCCGTACCTCAGATTCCCTGGATAGGTAAAATAAGTTCTGTTGAGCCTCTCTAGGAACCTTTGGGTGTTGTGGATGAAGGCATCCAGCAAAGGAGCAGGGCTGCATCTCTCTCCCTGTGCCTGTGCCGGATGCTCTGGAGCTCTTCCTCCACCTGCTTCCCAAATCTCTGGGCTGAGTCAGGCACAGCTTTGGGCTCAGGCTGCCCTCGGGGTACCCCAGGACCCCCAAAACACATGGGGGGTTAATGGAGAGCTGTGTGTAGCTGCAGGCAGAGAGTTGGGCTTGAAACAGTCGGATTCCCTGATAAGCCTGAGGGGAACATCTTCCTGTGCTCCGTCAGTGGCTGCAGCTGGCTCTGTTCTTCCTGCCAATGGAGCACTGGCTTTGCCAGGGGGGTCCTGCAGGCAACTCCCCTCACAGAGCTGGGAAGGAATGAGCTCCTGGGGGCTGGGAGGGGTGGGAGAATCTGGTTCCCCAGCCAGGCTGCAGAAGGGATGGATTTGCAGGCACAGCCTTGGGAAGGAAATGGATGGCAGGTAGATCATGGAATCATGGAACGGTTTGCATTGGGAAGGTCCTTGAAGCTCATCTCATTCCACCCCCTGCTGTGGACAGAGACACCTTCCACTATCCCAGGTTGTTCCAAGCCCTGGCCAACCTGGCCTTGGGCACTTCCAGGGGTCCAGGGGCAGCCACAGCTGCTGTGGGCCAGGGCCTGCCCACCCTCCCAGGGAGCAATTCCTTCCCAATATTCCATCTAACCCTGCCCACTGGCAGTGGGAAGCCATTCTCCCTTAGCCTGTTTCGCCAAACCTTGTCCCAAGTCCTTTTCCAGGTATCTTGGACCCCTTTAAGCACTGAAACACTTCCAGAAATGGGGCTTCCTGTCAGATGGGCCCCAGCAGTGGGTGTGGCAGCAGCCTGGGGCTCTCTGCTCCTTTTTCTTTTTTTTCCCTCTCCAGCCTTAGAGAGGAAAAACACTATTTGTAGCACATAGACTCCCTATCCCACCTCACCCACCTTCCAGCCAGCTCTGGAGGGGACACTGGAGCAGCCAGGGGGATGCTGAGGAAGAGGAGATCCAACCCTGGCCTGGGAGCTGCTGCCAAGAAAGATTATTAAGCCCTTGCAGAAATTTCCTCTGCAATACAGATTTTCTTCCGACTGGCATTAGAGCTGTGAAGGAATTACTGAGGAAAAGCCAGGCAGGGAGAAGCAGGGAGGGGGGAAAGTGCCTGATGGCTCCGTTGTGGGGCTTAACTCACTGTAAGGTGATCCCAGGATTCCTGTTTCAGCAAAACCGGCATTCCCAGCGGAAGGCACCGTGCTTAATCCAGCTGAAACGAAGCCCTGGCAATTAGCCGGCAGCTTTGGCAAACTCCTGGTGATCCAGCAGCTGGCTGGAAGGTGGCACTGCTCCCACTGCACTCCATTGAGTGGTTGTCTGTAAATCCTGGGATTTCTTCACCGCCACTGAGGATTTCTTTTATCTTCTTTGGCCCGTTAGCAAATGGGCTCACGGCTGCTCCATGGGGTATTATTTTGGGGATAGCTGTGGAAAGCTTTCCAAAGGTTTCCGAGTCCTGCAGAGCCTGCAAGGACAGTCCTGGGAGTGAGGGCCCTCCAGTTCTGTCCTCTGGCAGAATGGATGGAGCAGGGTGGGATGAGATGAGATCCCAGGGTGGCTGCATGGATCACACGTGGTGGGATGGGGTTGGATATGAGCATGGAGAGGATGGGCCCCGTTCTGTGACAGAGGGGACACATGTCCAGTGGCTGTCGGAGTTGTGGATTCTCCTCAGCTCATTGAGGTGTTTCTCCTCCAGCTTCCCAAGACCCCCTGTATGTCCTTGTCAGGGGCCCCTGGAGTGGCTCCTTGGATCCAGGCTTCCATGTATTCCACACCCGGGAAGCCTCAGCCATGCCAATGACCTTGATGGAGTGTCTGCCCCCGCTTTCCCTCGGGCTGTGCTTGCTGTGGTGGGGGCTGCACGACCCCCGGCTTCCGCAACCCCTGGGCTTCGACGTTCCTGGGATTTGCAGAGGGACACAGCAGCAGCTCCCTCCTGGGGGTGCCCTGTGGGAGGTTGGGGTGCCCCCTGATCCCACTCTGCTCTCTTCCAGCTCACCCTACAGAGCACCAAGTCCCGCGTGGCCTTCTTCGAGGAGCTCTAGGAAACACCTGCTCCGCACCGCTGCTGCTTCCCCACGGCTCCCACCCAGCCGGAGCCTGTCCCAGAGCCGGGGGCTCCCAGAGGGATCACCCCGGACCCCGCCGGCTGCTCTGGCCTCTGCACACCCACGGACTCGGGCCGGCTGCCCACGGACTGGGTGATGTTCTCTAGCTTAGCAGCCGTTGTTCCTCCTCCTGACACTTCGTTTTCCTGGGTTTTCCAGGGTTTATTCCTTATTTTTCCAGCATTGCTTCCGGGCTCAGCCCTCCAGGCTTTTCCCTGGGGCCGGGGTCAGGGCTGTGGCCGTGCCTTCCCACCCTGGCAGCCAGCAGAGGAGTGCGTGCCCGAGGGTCTCCCAGGGAGGGGCTGTCGCCCCTCTGGATTTGCCTTCTCCTGCCGGCTCTGGAGCTCTGTGTGCCAGCCCGGAGCCCCTTGTGCCGGTCTGGAATTCCACATGCCGGCCTGGGAGCCTCTGCTCCGCTCCCGGAGCAGGCGGCGGTGCCGGGAGCTCCATTAGGATCCCGAGCATGTTCCAGTGGAGTGCTGTAAATCAGGAACGGTGCGCTGGCTCTCCCCGCGCCCGCTGGGGTGGGAGAGGAGCAGGGAGCGGGAGGACAGGGACCTGGGTTGCGGGGACCCTGAGCTGTCACACAGAGGAGAGGAGGTGGGGAGGAAGGGCTCCTCCTCCTCCTCCTCCTGCTCCTGCCTGGTGGGAAGAGGGAGCGGGAGAACAGCTAGTGCCAACCAAATAAAACCTTATTGTTCCTGCAAACTGTGACAAACCTGGACAGCTTCAGGCTGGGGGCTCCAGGGGCTCCAGACTGGGCTTTCCCTGTGTCCCAGGGCATCCCAGCCCCTCGGAGCCCCCCGGGAATGCGGCTATCCCGGCCTGGAGCCGGGGCTGCCTGCTCCTGCCTGTCCCATCGCGGGTGCCTTTGCTCTGACCCCCCGCGGGGGAAACAGGGATGCCCTGACCTTCCCCTCCTGTCTCCGTCCCAAATCCTGTGCCCCTCTCGGGTGGAATCCTCTTCCAGCTGCGTTTACCTTTCAGCAGAGCCGGTGCTGCCCCAGGGATCCCTCACATCCCCTCAGGATCCCCAATTCCTCCTTCCCACAACCTCACCTGACCCACAACCCCACCAGAGGCCCAGGCCGGGGCTTGGTGTGGAATAAATCCCATCCCAACCCTGTTTATTTAAACCCTGGGATCGATTCCCCACACGTGGCTGCACTTCGGATGGCTGTGGCCTGGCACAGCCGCTTTCCCATTCCCTGGACTGTTGTACTCCACAGGAATAACTGTTTTCTCCTGTTTTAATAAAAATTCACAGCACTAGGAGGGGAGATGGGGCTTCTTTGCTTTTTATTCTTTGGGAAAAACTGCTCAGAGCCCGGCTGCCGCAGTTAACGGTGCCGGGATTAATGGGAAGCGCAGCTGCAGTGCTGGGATCCCTCCGGCACCTCCCGTGGGATCGGGAGGGCTCCAGGCTCCCGCTGTCCCCTTCCCCCGGGGCTCTTTTCATCCCTCCTTGAGGAAAGAGGAGTTTGGGGTGCCCAGAGGGGCTGAGCCATCCCTGATGCTTCCTGATCCCATCCTTCCTGGAATAAACAAAGAATGTGCTGCATTGACCTCAATTTTATAATTAATCACGGATAAAACCGGCCCAGCCCAGCGAGCCCCGACCCCCGGGGCTGTTCCCGGCCCCCGGGCCCCACCGGGATCAGCGATGGATGTGCTTTCCATCCGCTTTCCAGCAGCAAAATCCCGAGGGACTCGGCTGAGCTTCTCATCAGAGCTCGTCCCCGCGGGTGGGCTGGGGGATTTTTTCCCGTTTTTGTTATTTTAAGCGGCGCTGAGGGGGGTGGGATGGGGTTTCTTTTGGCAGAGGGATGCCAGTGGGATACCCACGGGAATCTAGGGGAAGCTGAAGGCAGCCGGTGAGGGCTGTGGAGGGTGACCTGATTTCCCACATGGCCTCCAGTGACAGGAATTCAACTGGTGTGTCACCTGCATCCTGAAATTAATCCAGAAGATCTTTTTCCAGCAGAGGGCAGGGGGA
The DNA here is from genome assembly GCA_018697195.1 of Certhia americana. Classification (NCBI taxonomy): domain Eukaryota; kingdom Metazoa; phylum Chordata; class Aves; order Passeriformes; family Certhiidae; genus Certhia; species Certhia americana. The sequence goes on from CM031871.1 coordinate 13,549,100, forward strand.
TAAACTGGGAATGCACAGGGGATGGATGTGCAGGGAAGGGATGTGCGGGGATGTGCAGGGATGGGACCTCTGGCACAGGGGTTCCTGTTACTCCCAGGGGCTCTGCACAAAGCACTGCACGCTCCCAGCCTTCCACACTCTCAGAGTTTTGCACACCTCCAGTGTTGCCTCTCACACTCCCAGGCTGGTGCCATCTCCCTGCCCGCCCTCTCTGGCACATCCCAGACCGTTTCTCTCCTGTCAAAGGAAGTTTCAGCCTGGTATTTTCCCTTTTTAGCAAACTGAACTCAAGAGGAGCTATGGGTGTGGGTTGGTGTGAGCTGCCTTTGCTCGAGGAAAAGAAACCATCAAAAAGCCTTTGCCATGTACCTCTCCCAGCCCCTTCCTCAGCCATGGGTTCCTGAGGAAGGAAATGGGGGAATTGGCCAATCCCAGGCAGCACCTGAGTGCTTTGGCAGCAGTTCTTCACTTCGGGGTTTCCAAAGTCTCCTTAACTCACATTATTCCGCTTCCAAACCATTCAATTCTCTCAAAAACAGAATAAAATGTTGAGAGCTGGGACACAGGTGACCTGTGGCAAGTCTGGGTTCAGCAGCCCTGGAGGGAGGTCAGGGTGCTGGTTCAGAGCCCACCCAAAACATGCACAGCTTTGGCCAGTGACTCCTTCAGGAAAAGAGCTTGGAATGGGCAGAAGGAATGGATGAGGAAACTGAGGCAGATGGCTCTGGCCAGGGGCTGCTGCTCCATCCCCTCTGCTGTCCCCCTGCATCCCAGAGTGCTGCCCAGGCCTGGGTGCCTTGGGAGACAAGGGAGAGGGTCACCGTGGGGACAGGGGACACTGGCAAAGCCCCGGGGGCTTCTGCACGTGCTGGGGAGTGTGTGCATGAGGGGAGGGTGTGAGCAGGAGGGCATAGTGTAACACGGTGGCACCTGGCCATGAGCCACCACAAGGACAGGCTGGAACTGGGGGGACCGGGGCACCCCAGGGTTGTGGGTGGCTCTGTGGGGTCACCCTCTGCCCACCCACATTGGGGTGGGAATCGGGGGAGAAGCCCGTGGGACACCCCAGCCCTGCCTGCAGGCACCCGGGGTGAGGAGAGGAGGGAAAATGCTGCTCCCAGGGGCCACAGCCAGCTGGATCCTGCTCTTTTCAGATGGTGCCTTGAGGACATGGGGACCTCACTCCTCATGGAGTGGGGTCCTGGCTGACAGCTGCCAGCCCGGCACTGTCCCATCCATCCCCACCCATCCTATCCATCCCCACCCATCCCATCCACCTCCATCCATCCCCACCCATCCCATCCACCTCCATCCATCCCCACCCATCCCATCCACCTCCATCCATCCCCACCATCCATCCATTCATCCCCATTGATGGCTGGCTGCACCCCTCCACCTTTGTCTTCCAGGGAGAAAAAAAGGGGAGAGAAATTAATTTAAGAGGGAGAAGGGAGAGGCAGCCTCGATGAGGCAGGCACCCAGGGCCACCCCGCTCCCCACTGAGCTCGGCGTGTTTTGCCAGGTTAATCAGGGATTTATTGTGCAGGGAAGTCACAGCTGCAGAGCCGGAACCCCTGGCTGGCACCAGAGCTGCCCACTCAGCCCGGGAAGGGATAATATATGGATGCTGTGGAATCAAATGGAAGTGGAGCTGCTCCAGCTCCCAGTGAGCAGAGGGTGAATCCCTGGAGCTGAGTGTGGGGTTTTGAGTGAGGTGTGATGGGTGTGGGATCGTGGGGGGGTGCAGGACCAGGCAGGGGGGTGTTGCCATCCCTGCCCTGGGGTCAGATCTGGAGTGGGAATGCTGGAGTCCCACTGCCACCATCTTCTGCTCGGCCGCAGGGACACTGGGAATTGTCACAGCCCTGCAGGGATGTGCCTGCTGCCCCTTTCTGGCCATCCTGGCACTGGGTATCACTGGAGCCTGGCCCGGGGTAACAGCAGGTCCTGGAATCCTGGCACCAGACACCACCACATTTCAGCATCTTGGCACTGGGTACCACCGGATTCTGGCATCACAGGACATCCCACTGCAACAGGTGACAGCATCTTGGAGGGATGGAGCTGGTGTTTTTCTGCACCAGCAGTGGGATGGGAGCAGAGCCAGGCCTGGTAAAACCAGAGCCAGGCAAAACTCCCTCCAGGAGCCACTACCTTTCCTTTTGAAAACGCCGGATCCCTCACTGTGCTCCAGCACTCCTCCCAGGGCAGGCTGTGCTGTCCAAAACATTGGTTCTGATGCTGTTGACGACCTTGAGGGTCTTTGACTGAGATCTCGGGGTGTTGTTTCCTGCTCCATCTCCTGGCAGGAGCAAGCAGAGTCGCTGCTGCCCTCAGCACCCTGGTCTGCCATCCCCTTGGAGGGGTGCTAAGAACAGGCTCATCTCAATTTACGCCATTTTTCCATAAAGAAAAATTACCCCTAAGCAGAATTCTTGCCTCGTCCCCTGGCAGGGCTATTTCCCCCCTTCAGAACCCAAATTCAGCAGAGCTTTTCCCATTCCCCCTTCCCTCCTGCCTGCACCAGCTGCCTGGAGCTGTGCCCACTGTTTCCCCATTACGGGGGGGATTGGGGGATTTGCTCCCAAGTGTGGGAACAGTCCCAGCCGCTGGGAGGAGGCTCCTGACCCCTCCCCACGGGTCCTCTCCACTGCCCTTCCCGGTTTTCCAGCGGGCACCGGGAGCTGGCAGCCGGCGGCCGGGATAACCTTGTGGCTCGGAACATTGCAGCCATCCCTCTTCTCCCATCAAGCGTTCATTTAGGAAACATTTCACTAAATACCCACCTGACAGCACGGCCCCGGGAGATTAATGCCTCCAGCGCCCCTGAGGCCTCGGTGCCAATGACTTTAAAATGTCACAACGACACCCCCGGGGCGCTCAGGTCCCCCCAGGTGCCCGGGGGAGTGATGAGAATGTCCGGAGGACTCTGCGGTGCCAATCCCCATCCCAGCCCCCTCAGGCTGCCAGGAGGTCCCTGGGGTTGTCCTGAGGGATTTGAGAGTACTCAGCACAGATTTGTACCTCCCCCCAGCCATTAGGTTTCCTCATCCCTGTCAGCTTCCCCATGGCTTTGGGACATCCCCATCCCATCTCCATCCACATCCCATCCCTGCCCACTCCTGTGAGGGATTCCTATTCCATCCTCATCCCCATTCCATCCCATCCCATTTCCATCCCTGACTCCATCCTCATGCCATCTCTATCCCTGTCCCTATGTCATCCCCATCCCAATCCTCATCCTCATTTTATCCCCATTCTTATCCCCATCTCACTCCATTCCATTCCCATCCCTATCCCATCCCAAAACTCATCCTCCTCCCATTCTCATCTTCATCTCATCCCACCTCCTTCCTCATCCTCATCCCATCCTATCCCACCTCATCCTCAACCAATTCCAATCCTCATCTTCACACCATCCCACCTCATCCTAATCCCATCCCCATCCCACCCCAGTTTTTCCCCTCAGGGCAGGAAGGAGCCCAGGAGTCTCAGCTGGGCAGAGGGCATCGGGGAGCCAGAAGGGCCCCTCAGTGCTGTCACGGGAGGGATAAACAAGGAGCAGATTAATTAAAGCTCAATCAGTGCCATCCCTGTGCCAGAGCTACTTCAGTCCTTTTCCTTTTCATCCCCTCAAATTCCTGAAAGAAATAAGGACGTTGATGTTGGGATGTGAACCCAGGGGGAGGGCCCTTGACAGTGAGATCACTCTGAAGCTGCAAATAAAACACTGAGCACCAGGCCTGGGTCGAGCTCCTCCAGCCTCATTAATGGGATCAGCTAATTAGGAAAACACCTGGGAGCGTTGGGGAAGTGCTGCTGTCTCCAGAGGCATAAAAGGACAAAGGGCAAGAGGTGGCACTGACCTGCTGGCAAGGTTGGCCTGAGCCCTGGGTGAGAAAAAGGGGGAATTGTGCAGAGGAACATTCCCAACATCCCAGCGGCTGTGGCTGGGACTCTAGCTGAAATCCCTGGGACGCCACTGCCTCCACCCCATCGTCTTAGGACTGAGCTCTGAGGACACTTCAGAGCTTCTCCCCACAAAATCAGCGAGGGAATTCAGCACAGGGACCGTGGGGCAGAGCAGAAGGAGCAGGCACGGCTCATCCCAGCCTTCATCCCATGAGGAAGAGGGCAATGAGGCTGAGCTGGGCTCCGGGAAAGCACTGGGAGCGCTCCAGCGGGGATCCCCGATGAACAAAAACCCAGTCAGCGCTTCAAATACAATTAAGCCACTTAATTTTCCTCCCCCCCGCCCTGCGCCGCCTGCCCACCCCCATCCCCAGGGATCGGGAGCCGGGAACACCGGTGGCCCCCATCCCTGGGGAAGGAGGCTCCAGCACGTCCCTGTCACTGCACAGGGAGCTCCGCCGGGTATTTGAGGGGAAAAGCCCGGAAATTGGCCCTGTTATTCCTGCTGGGATTTGGGTGGTGACAAATTAATGAGTTTCCACCCCAGGGCCTCTGGAGAATTAATTGGGAGGGAACTTCGTTAACATCGAGGAGCAAATTGATCTGTTAAAAAAAAGAGGAGGAGGTTTTCAATCAGGCTTTTCTGGGGGTTGTTTCTCCCAAAAAGCCACTTGTTATTATCAGCATTTTCTGCTTCAAGCGCTGGGATCTCAAGCGCAGTATCAGACACCAGAGGCTCCCTGTGGGGCACAGATCCAGGGGAAGAGGGAATTTTAGTGGAGTTGGAAAAATCCACCCTCAAACCACGACTCCCCGGGAGGAACAACCCTGCCCTGGGAGCTGAGACCCCACAGCATCGGGAATTGCTCATCTCTGAAATCCCCTCTCCGGAGCGCGGCCGTGGTGGTTTTCTGCTGCCGAAGAGGGAAATTTCTCCCAACTAAAAAACAGCTTACAGGGGACCCCAGCTGGTTAAACCCAGCGGCGGCCGCAGCGGCAGCGCGGTCGGGAGGCAGCGCTGGGCTCTGGGAAGCTCCGGAGCCGAGTCCTGGCTGATGCTCCGGGGGGAGATGGAGGGTTCGGCACACGGGAGGCTGGAGCAGCCCGAAAATTCCCGGCAGCGCTGAATTGGAGGAGGCTGAGCACGTGTCCGCGGCGACTGCAGGAGACGAGGGGGGGCTTAGTGAAGCAGTTGGCTGGAGCAGCAGGAATCCTGTTCCAAGATTTTTGGGGTTCGTGTGACAGCGTCAAGATGAGAGGCACATCTGGAGCCTGTCCAGCTGTGCCTCAGTTTCCCCATTGCTCTGACGCATCTGTCCAGTGAGAACCTGGGAGGTGCCAACTGTTCCCCTTTTCTCTCTCCCACCCTGTTCCAGCTCTGGGAACTGCGCCCCTCCAGCGCCCAGACCCTTCCCTCCCACCACGACACCTCCAAATGTGCGGAGCACGAGCCTCGGCAGCCTCCCTGCGACACTGTCCCCGCCTCCAGAGATGTCACCCAGGCACAGGAGTCACTGTGATCCCCCAAGTCCCAGTGGGCTGGAGTCTGCTGGGACAGCCCGGCTCAGGGAAGGTGGATACCGGGATTTGGGAGGGAAGATGTGCCCGGTCCTGGGAGCATTCCTTGCCGTGTGCCTGAGCACAAGGATGTCACAGGCACACGGATGCCATGGGGACATGGCACCATGGGGATCTGCCCTGGCACAGGAGCCCAGCTGTGATCAATCAACGTTCAAGTGAGAAATAAGGTGAAAAATGTGACCAAGGCTGGGGGCAAACAGGAAAAGGTGACAGGGATGGAGGGCTTGGCCCCTGGCCCTGTTTCCTGCCTCTTCCATGGCTCACTTTTTCCCTGCTCCAGGAGCAGGAGGCCTGGCTGTGGGGTCCCTGTCACCCCGCAGCACCCCGGGGACCTCGGGGTGATGGCTGGCCCAGGGGGACATGTGCAGGGGCGTTGGGGTGGTGGCAGCCTGGGGAGCCAAGTGTGGGGACACAGGGGTGACAACTGCCCAGGCATGGGATGCCACGTGCAGGGACCTCGGGGTGGTGACAGCCCGGCGTGCCATGCGCAGGGACCTGGGAGTGATGACGATCTGGGTTTGGGGTGCCACATGAGGTGATGGCCTCTTGGGATGGTGACAGTCCTGGAAACCTGCAGGGACCCTGGGACGGTGACTGCCCCACCAACAGGGTGCCATGTGCAGAGACCTGGAGGTGGTGGCAGCCTGGAGTGCTGTGTGCAGGGACCTCGGGGTGACAACTCCCTGGGCATGGGGTGCTGCGTGTGGGGACCCCGGGGTGACACCTACCGGGACACGGAGTGCCACAGGCACCCCCAGCCCTGCCTGCCGGCCCCCAGTCTCCCCCCCGAGCATCCCCCACGGTACCAGCATCTCCCACTCCCCCTCCCTGCGGCCCGGGACGCTCCCCCCTCATTGCCGCACTGCCCCCCCTCGCCGCCCCCCCCGAGGGAGGCCCCACCTCCCCCCCCGCCCCCAGCCCCATTTCCCGGGCGGGACCGTTCAAAACCCGCCCGGCGCCGCCGCTCCCCGGATTCCGCCGCCGCTTCCCGGGGCCGGGGCCGAGGATGCTCCGGCTGCCGGCGGCGGCGGGGGGGCGGCGGGTGCGCGGCGGGGGCTGAACCGCGGCGGCAGCGAGCCCCGGCCTGCCCGGGACACTTGGCGGGGAGGAAGAAGAGGAGGAGGAGGAGGGAGGAGGGAGACGAAGAGGCCGCCTTCAGCCTCGGCCCCGCCATGCCGGGCCCCACCGGGGAGCGTGGCCCGGTGGCAGCGACTCCCCGGGGGCTGTGAGCGGCCCGGGGCCGGCGGAAGGGGGGCCGCAGGCGGAGGTGGGGGGGCTCCGGGCGGAGGGGGGGCCCCGAGCGGCATGGCCAACCCCGTCCCCCCCGCCACCGCCGCTTCCACCGGGATTTAACCGGGGCTTGGATGCTTTCACCTCCCGTTTCCACTTCGGGAGGGCATGTGCGCGGGGGAAGCGGGCCGCCCCCAGCGGAGCCCCCCCGCGTCCTGACTCCACCGTGAGGGGCTCGGCCGCCAGCCCCGTCCCGCCGCCGGCCCCGGAGGACGGGGAGCGCCCGCCCGCCCCGGCCCCCCCTGGCCGGTGGGTACCGGGCGGGGGGCGGCGGGTACCGGCAACTTGTGTTTAGCGTCCGGCGGTACCGGCTGGGGGGAGCCCCCCCTCTACCCGACGAGATTTGGGCTTAAACTTTGGGTTTTGGGGAGCCCCGAAGATGCCTTTCCACCCGGTGACGGCGGCGTTGATGTACCGGGGGATCTACACCGTCCCCAACATCCTCGCCGATCAGCGCCCCGTGGAGATCCCCGAGGATGAGCTGGAGGGTGAGCGGGTCTGGGGGGCCGCGGGGGCTGGCTGGGGATCAGGGGGGATGAGTGGGACATCCCATGGGACTGTGGGGTGAGGAGGTTTGGGGCACTGGGAAGTCCATCCCGTGGGATGCGGCTGCGGGAGAGTCGGGGTGCGCGTTCCCCCGGCGCCGTGGGGAAGCTGAGGGCGAGCGGGATGCGGATGGATGGAGAAGGAGGAGGAGGAGAAGGAGGACGGGAAGGAGGAAAGCTGAAGCGGGGAGGAGTGCGGGGGTCCCGGGTCCCCCGTTGTGACGATATGACACAGCAGGGACCGGCGGTAGTGGCGGGGGACCGGTTTCCCCTCCGCGGCGCGGCGGGGTCACCCCTTCCCCGCTGTCATAATATGACAGTGGCTGGTGGCGCCGGGGACCCGAGGGGTGGCTGTCACCCGTGTCACCCCCCGGGTCACGGCAGCTCCACGCAGTCCCGGTGTCACCGGACTCCGGCCGGGAGGAGCGGCCGGCGGGGCTCTGCTCATCCGTGCGATGAGAGGGGCCGAGCTCAGCTCGCCGCCACCAGAATGGCTTTTTCCAGCCCAAAAGTTTGCCGGGGTGGCGGGACGGGCACTGGCGGTGCCCGGCTTTGGGGTGTCCCTGGGGAGTCTGAGGGGAAGGGGTGCAGCACCCCCGGCTCCAGACCTGGCACTGGGAGGGGGAAACTGAGCCACGGGGGCGACCCCACGCATGTCCCCACTCTGCCTGGGGAGAGCACCCTTGGCCCAGCACCAAACCTGGAGCCTTTGGAATGGGGAAACTGAAGCAGGGAGCCACAGGGCTGAGTGTGAGGGGAACCCCGAAATGTATTTGGGACCCCCGAGCAGGCGCTCACACCGATGTGCAAGGGCTGTGTGTGTGTGTGTGTGTGTGTGTGTGTGTGTGTGTGTGTGTGTGTGTGTGCAGCTCTGCAGGGTGTGCGTGTGCACTGCCAGCCTCACTGCAGGGGCTGTGTGTGTGTGCACAGGCATGGCACACCCCCTCCACACCGTGCTGCGTGTGTGCTCACACATCTGTATGGCCACACATCTGTGTGCTCACACATCTGTATGCACGCGCATGGCCTCGCTGCAGGGTGGCTCTGTGTGCGTGGCTGTGCCAGTGTCACTGTGTGCGTGGCTGTGCCACTGCCAGTGCCACTGTGTGTGGCTGTGCCAGTCTCAGTGGCTGTGCCCGTGTTTGTGTCACTGCAGCACGTGTGTGTGCACATGCACAGCCTCGCTGCAGGAGGTGTTTGTGTGAGTGTGCACACGCACAGCGTCACAGCAGGACGGGCTCGTACGCACAGCCCTGCTGCAGAGGGTGTTTGTGTGCCTGTGCACAAGTACAGCATCGCTGCAACGTGCTGGGGTGTGTGTGTGTGTGCAAACACAAGCACAGCTTTGCTGCAATGGGGTTGTGTCTGTGTGCACACACAAGTGCAGCTCCGTGTGTGTGTGTTTGTGTGTCTGTGTGCACAGGTGCAGCATGGCTGTGATGTGGTTGTGTGTGTCCATGCGTGTGCACACACAAGTGCAGCACCACTGCAAGGGGGTGTGGGTGTGCAAGCGCAGGGATGTCACTGCAGGGGGTTTGTGTGTGCATCTGTGTGTGCGTGTGCACGCACAAGTGCAGCTGTGCCGGGTGTTGGTGCATGCACACGCAAGTGCAGCGCCCCTGCATCGTAGTTGTGCATGTCTGTGGTTGTGCACAAGTGCAGCACCACTGCAAGGGAAGCATGTGTGTACATGCACAGGTACCTCAGTGCAGGCTGTTTGTGTGTTTGTGCACACACACAGGTGCATCTGTGCAAGGTGTCAGTGTGTGCTGCAGCCATGCACATGCACATCCCTGCATGGGCGCTGTGAGTGCACCCGTGTGTGTGTGTGTGTGTGTGTGTGTGTGTGTGTGTGTGTGTGTGTG
>CM031871.1:13558302-13587128 GCA_018697195.1 Certhia americana
TGTGTGTGTGTGTGTGTGTGTGTGTGTGTGTGTGTGTGTGTGTGTGTATGTTGGGGTGTTGGGGGTGTGTTTGCACACTCAAACGCGTCACTGCAATGTTTGTGTGTGCACACAGGTACAGCATCGCTGTGGTGAGGTTCTGGTTGTGTCCCTGTGTGTACACACACAGTGTCAGTGCAAGGGGTGTGTGTGTGTGTTTGGGTGTGTGTTGCACACTCAGGCACATCCCTGCAAGGTGTTGGTGCATAACACCAGTACAGCATCACCACAAGGAATATGTGTGTGCGTGTGCAGACAGCTCCAGTGTCACTGCCAGGGGTGTCACAGCGGTGTCTGTGTGTCTGTCTGTGTCTGTGTGTGTCTCTATATCTGTGTGTGTGTCTGTGTGTCCGTGTGTGCACACACAGGTCTGGTGTCACTGCCAGGGGTGTCACAGAGGTGCCTGTGTGTCTGTCTGTCTGTGTGTCGGTGTGTCTGTCTGTCTGTGTCTGTGGGTGTGTCTGTCTGTGTGTATCTCTCTGTGTCTGTGTCCGTGTATCTGTGTGTCTGTGTGTCCATCTCTCTGTGTGTATCTCTCTGTGTGTCTCTCTGTGTCCGTGTGTCCGTGTGTCTGTGTGTATCTCCCTGTGTGTCTCTCTGTGTCCGTGTGTCTGTGTGTCCATGTGTCTGTGTCTCTCTGTGTGTCTCTCTGTGTCTGTGTGTCTGTGTGTCTCTCTGTGTCTGTGTGTCCGTGTGTCTGTGTGTGTCTGTGTCTCTCTGTGTGTATCTCTCTGTGTCCGTGTGTCCGTGTGTCTGTGTGTATCTCTCTGTGTGTCTCTCTGTGTCCATGTGTCTGTCTGTCTGTCTGTGTGCTCACCCCTCCGTCAGCCCCCCGCCGTGGTGTCCATGTGCCCACTCCCCGTGTCCCTGCACCCTCTGCTGTCCCAGTTCACCCAGTGCCCAGTCCCAGTGTCGTGTCCCCCCTCCCTCAGCACCCACCTGCAGCAGCAGGGATTGATGGCAGTGCCGGGAGCCCCAGGGGGACCCCACAGGGTGCCAGACACCCACGGGCTCCTACCTGCCCCTGTCCTCCTGGTTTGGGGGACACCAGTGACATCCTGACATGGCTTCACACCGAGGCTGAGCAGACTCGGGGGGCAGCTGGGACAGGGGGTGCTCAATGGGGAGCCAGGACCCCACTCTGGACACTGTCAGGAGATGTCCTGGCCTGTCCCCCAACACCCCAAACCATCGATGGGGGGCCACCTTGGAGCTCTTTGGGATGAACATCCTTGAAGGATGGATTTTGAGGACGCCTGGAGCGTAGCAAGGCCCCCCAGGAGCAGAGGGAGAAGCTGGAGGATCTCCCTGCCCAGGCAAGGGACAGTGACCATGGAGAAGCTCAGACTGACAGACCATAACCCCACAAAACTCCCCCAAAACACCTTGAGGTTGTCATTGATGTGACACCATCCAGGCAGGGATGTTCACAAGCGCTTGGGGTCAGTACAGTGACCCAATATGTTTTTTTTTTTTTCCCCTCAAACCCAAACTTCTCAGCCCATTTCTGCTGCTGGGATCCTCCAGCACGAATCCCCCTGGGTAGCCACATGGAGAAGGAAGAGGCACCAACATCCTGGCCTGACTTCCCACTGTCCCCAGTACAGATTCCCTCATCTCTTTCCATCTGTCCGGTTCCAGCTTCACACATCTGGTGGCATCAAAAGGCCAAAAACTGACCCAAAGAAGAGCAGAGTCCTGAGTGCAGCAGGAAGTGGGATGGAGTCAAAGGATTCAGGCCATGCCTCAGTTTCCCTGCAGCCTCTCCCTGCCACCTGCAGGGATCTTCCCCCACATCCCAGGGGTTCATTTTTGAGGCAGAAATCCCCAAACTTTCCACTTCCATCTTCCTCTGCACTGGACAGGGCTAAACACTGCAGCAATTTCTTCAGGATTTGGGATTTTTTGGGGGGGTGAAGTGTGGCACAGCTCCAGCATCCACCCCTGTATGGGGGCACAGACCCACCCTAAGACCACGGGATGGGGCACAATCCCACCCTATGATGTGGGGACCCTGGGATGGGGACAGTCCCCAGCCCCCTATGGATGCTCAGGAGTGCTCCCGGCTGGATGCTGCAGCACGATGGGAATGCCCCCAGCTGCAGTGCCCACCTGGTGGCACCCCAAGCTCAGGCACGGCCAAGGGATGCGTTTTTAGGGCAGAATGCCGCGGTTTCGGCTGTGGCAGCAGCAAGAGCAGGGTGGGTGCGGCAAGCAGGGGACGGGAATTGGAGTGAATATTCGGGGTCTGTTGGGGAGGTCGGAGCCTTCTGGGGAGTCTGGGGGCTCCCTGCTGGCCGAGGGGACAGGAGGGATCCCGCAGGGGTTCTGTGGGTGCTGGACTGGGAAGCTCAGACAGACTCATTCCTGCTCCCCCCACAGAGATCCGGGAAGCCTTCAAGGTGTTCGACCGCGATGGCAACGGGTTCATCTCCAAGCAGGAGCTGGGCACAGCCATGCGCTCCTTGGGGTACATGCCCAACGAGGTGGAGCTGGAGGTCATCATCCAGCGCCTCGACATGGACGGTAGGACTCCGGCAACCTGGGACAGGGACAGGGAGGGGACTCCACTGGGGAGAAACACACAGCTCTCCCATATTTCCACCCCACGTGCTGGACAAGACACGGGCTGTGGGATGAGCCTGACCCAGGCTCTGCCTCTGGCTGGAGCCTCCTGCTCATCTATCACCATCCATCCATTGCCACTGCAGCTTTGTTCGGGAAGCCTTAAGGATCCTGGATGCTTGCGGGATCACTAAACCTGTTGGGACGGCACTGCCGAGGCTGGATCCCGCACCCAGGGGTGGAGCCTGCATCCGGGGTTGTGTCCTCAGCACCCATCACCCTCCAGCACTCATTGCCACCATGACCCTGTCCCCACCCCTCCCTCGCCCATCAGGACCTGAAAGAGCTCCTTAATTTATTGCTTTTCCTTTTTTCCCCATTTAAAAGCCTTCCCGGCAGCGCTGCCAAGGCGCCGCTCCCCTCATTACTCATTGTTAGTGCTGCCCTGACAGCACCACACCAGCGTCCCCCACTGCCAGGGGACACAGCCAGAACGGCCACCAAGCACGCCCAGGGTCATGGCCACCACCAGGGTCCCTGCTGGAATTGGGGTCCCAGTTGGAATTAAGGGTTCAGCTGTTGTTCAGAGTCCTGGACAGCGTTGGGCTTCCTCAGACAGTACTGGGGGCTCCAGGTGACACTGGGTGTTCCCAGGTCCCATTGGAAGGGGGCCCAAATGGCATTGGGGTCTCCAGATGTTGCTGGGGTCCAACACTGGGGGTCCCTACATGGCAGTGAGAGCCCTGGCTGGCACTGGGGACCCCAGCCAGTGTTGCCATCCCAGCTGGTGTTGGGGACACCAAACTTTGTTGGAGATGCCCACCCAGTGTTTGAGTCCCTGATTGGTTTTGGGGGTCCTCAGCCAATATTGTGGTCCCCAGTTAGCCCTGGGGGACCTCCAGATAGCATTGAGATCCCAGATGGAATTTGGGTCCAGCTCATGTTCCTGTCCTGGATGATGTTTGGTTTCCCCAGCCAGCACTGGGTGTCCTCAGTTGACACTGTGGTCCTGGCTGACACTGGGGACCCCATCCCAATGTTGGGCATCCTGGCCAAAGCTGGAAGTTCCCTAAATTTGCTGGAGGTTCCCAGCTGATCTTGGGGTCCCCAACTGGTTTTGGGGATCTGTGACCACCTATGGAACCCTTTCTGGGACAAGGGGGAGTATCCCATGTGCCACATGGCCATGCAGGGGGTGATGGCCACCCCTGTGTCCTGCAGGTGACGGGCAGGTGGACTTTGAGGAGTTTGTGACATTACTGGGGCCCAAGCTCTCCACCTCGGGCATCCCGGAGAAATTCCATGGCACTGACTTCGACACCATCTTCTGGAAGGTAGGGACACCCCCAGCCCCCATGGGAACATAGGGACACCCCCAACGCCTATAGAAATATAGGGACACCCCCAGCTCCCATGGAAATGTGGGGACACCCCCAGCCCCCTCCTGGGGCAGGACCCCAGAACCTGCACCAAGAGCACCAGGGAAGGCTCAGGGTCAGGGCCAAGGCTGGGATCAGGGACAGGATGAAGGTGAAGGCTGGAATTGGGGTTGGGCTGAGGGTGAGAGTCAGCTTTTGGGTCAAGGACGAGGTTAGGGTTGGTTTAAGAGTCAGGATGAGGATTAAGATTAGGGTTAGAGTCAAGTTTAGGGTCAAACGCATGCTCAGACTCCAGTTTAGGGTTACTATAAGCCTTGGGGTAAGGGTCAGCACTGGTTTAAGGGTCAGGGTTAAGGCTAGGTGTAGGATCAGGGTTTGGGTTGGAGTCAGGGTTAGGATGAGGGTTGGGATCAGGTTTAGTGGTGGACCAGGGCCAGGACTGGGGTCAGGAACAGGTTTGGGGTCAGGATTAGGGTCAAGATCAGGACTGGGTAAGGGTCAGGATCAGGATGAAGTTCAGGATCAGTGTCAGGATGCACCCTCCTGAGCTCCTGTGCCCCTGTCACAAACGGGTCACATTTGGTGCCAGCACCCTCTGGGTGCCCCTTGCTCTGCTGGGGGTCACCAGCACACCAGGCCTTTCCCAGACAATTCCAGGGTGATCCATCCAAACCACCATATCCAGAGGTTCTGGGGGACCCCGGAGCCCCCTCTGCTGGTGGCCATGGGGTCACCCCGAGTCCCTGGTCCCCGGCAGTGTGACATGCAGAAGCTGACGGTGGACGAGCTGAAGCGGCTGCTGTATGACACCTTCTGTGAGCACCTGTCCATGAAGGACATCGAGAACATCATCATGACAGAGGAGGAGAGCCACATGGGCACAGCCGAGGAGTGCCCCGTCGACGTGGAGAGTGAGTGCCGGGCACCGAGAATGCCAAAAGCCGTGGGGATGCCAAACCCCACCACGGGGATGCCAAACCATAGGGATCTCCCTTAGTACCAGGAGAGTATATTTGGGATTGGGGTAACGCGGTGTTTGTCCCACCCCCAGCCTGCTCCAGCCAGCAGATCCGCCAGACCTGCGTGCGGAAGAGCCTCATCTGCGCCTTCGCCATCGCCTTCATCATCAGCGTGATGCTCATCGCCGCCAACCAGGTGCTGCGCAGCGGGATGAAGTAACGGGGTGCCCCCGCCGCCGGGCACCCGCAGCGACAGCGAGGAGGAGACACCTATAAATATCTATAAATATCTCTATGTACATCCATCTGTGGCCCAGAGACGTGACCCCCTCCCCCGGGAGGGGGGCAGCCGAGGGGACAGAGCCGCGCCGGGGCCCCGCCGAGCCGGGCGCTGCCGTCGCTGCTGTTTGCAGAGCACGGAGACTTTGGTACCGACACGCCGACCCTCCCTCGCCAGACAAAAACGACCCGTGAGTGCATGTGACGTGCATGGAGCCCCGTGAGCCCCCTCCCCGCGCCGGGCCGGCGGCCCCTCCCGCGGCGGATCCCGTCGGATTCTCCGATCTAGCGTTAGAGCTCATCTTTAGGATAAACCAAATCATCCCCTAAGCAATACACGCGCCTGAGATGGTTCCTAGAGCCGGGAGCGTTTGCATGGACTTGGCTGCCAAGGGCTGGATTCCACCCCCCCCGCCCCCCAAAGCCCCTCCCTGTCCCCACCTGCCCCGGCCCCGTGCCGTGCCTCGGTTTCCCCACCTGCCCGGTGCGGGGACATTCCTGACCTCCTGCTTGATGCACTTTGAGCCGACCCCCCTCGGGATGAGCCGGAGCGACCCCGAGACCGGGGAGCCCCGCACGCCCTGGAACCCCCCAGCCTGTATGTAGCACCCACCTGGGCACGGACTGGTTCAGATTTGGGGCCGTTTCTCATTCTTTGGAGTTTTTTTGGGGTTTTGGGGTGGTGTTTTTGTTTTTGTTTTTGTTTTTTGTTCTTCCTGGTTGGTTGTTTTCCGATCTGAAATAAAACTGGGATTTCTGAAGTGCTCTGAGCTGCGGGGGCTCCTGGAGATGCTGGGGTGGAGGGTGTTGGAGTGGGGCCCTGGGAATACCCGTGGGTGCTGCTGAGTCCTCCTGGCACAGGAGGTGGGCACTGTTTTGGGGGGCTGTGACCCTCCAGGATTCCAGGGGCTGGAGCATCCCTAACCTTTGGGGCAGTGGGACCTGACTCCTTCCCAGCAGCTCCCTCATCCCCCACCCCATTCCAGCTGTGGATCCTGCTATAGGTCCTGCCTTTTCCCATGGATGCCAGTGGTTTTATCCCCGTCTCCATGTCTCATGCCCTGTTATTTTATGTTGGGTTTGATGAATATTTCACTCCCCTTTGCCTCAATGAGGAGGATGCTCAGTCCAAGCCCCTTCCCAGAAGTGCTTTCACCTGGATTAACATTAATTCCAGCAGGGACCAGGATCTGTCTGGGGTGCTCAGAGAGGCTCCACAGGGTCACAATTCCTGGGCCAAGCTGGGGATCCCGCTCCAAGGCTGGTGACAGGGACTGTTACTCCTGATTTACACCACTGGGGCCTGGCCCTGGTGTGAGCCCCCCCAAGCTGAGGGACATCGGGAATCTCACGGCCTCACATCTGTGTGCACTGTGGGAGCCCATTCCCACCTAACAGATTGCCCTCCCCAAGCCCCCAGCGATGAATTTTTAATGGCAAAGAGATTAAAGGAATAAATAAAAACAGGGGAAGTGCTTGGGGCTGGGAGACAGTCAGGCAAAGTTGCTGCTCTCCCATTATGGAGCACTTCCCACTGGGAACAGGGCTGGAGGAGGAGCCCACCCCAGGACACTGGGCTGGGACATCCCCACCTTCACCTCCCTGGCTGCTCCCACAGGGAAAACGCATTTCCTTGCACTGGCATGGGAATTCCCACCCTGCTGCACCACGGGGGGGACACCCCACTTTTGGGATGCCAGGAGGAATTGTTGGAATTTCATTGATTTGGGGTTTGGGTGGGGCCTTTTTTTGATCTTCTGTAATTTATCAAACAAATTGAAGCGAACGTCCAAATGAGAAATGGAAATGGGAAGTGCTCCACGGCAATGAAATCATTCCGGCTGCCTCGCAAAGTGCGGGAGGCTCCGCATCCGTAATGAAATTTCATCCATCTCCCTGCAGAAAGTTTGGATTTTTTATGGACTGGCATTTCCAAAGGAGCCACGTGGCCTCGGAGACTTGTGTGTGTGTATATATATATATATTTATTTTTAACCAGGTCTATTATAGACACTGTGAATAAACATAAGAGAAGCAGAAAAAGAAAGAGGACAATTTAATTTGCCAGAAAATACAATAATGTAAAAGAAAAAAACTAGATGAAAGGAATAACGCCATCCCCCAAGCTCAGCGTTTCAAAGCTGCTCAATTAATTTTAATGGGAATAGGCAGAACGGATTTCTTGGGGCAGGTTTGGAATGGCAGCTCCCGATCCTGGAGCAGGCGGGAGGCAGGAGTGGGGTCCCAGCCGCGTCCCTGCTCTGCCGCAGCGGCGACGGATCACTGCGGCTGCCGCAACAGAGATGCTCCGGGATAATTCAATTAAGGGACTGCCAGGAAAGGCAAAAACAAAGGGAATGTGCCGGGAGGTGGGGGCTGCTGCGGGTGAGGGGAGGTGGGAGGGAGCAGGACCCCGCACGGGTTCCCTGGACGTGGGGACAACAGAGCAGAAGTGGCAGCAAACCCAGAGGGGGTTTCAGGGCTGCGAATCTATAGCTCTGGAAGTGTTTGGGATAGGAAGGGAAGAAGTTGGTAATGGTTGTTTCTCTCTCTTGTGCTGCAAGAAGTGTGGGATGGGCTCAACTCCATCCCTGTCTCAGTCCCATGCCCATCCCTGTCGTTGTCACAGTCTCTGCCTCCATCCCCAACCCCATCCTCAGTCCCACTCCCATCCTTATTTCCATTCCTCTCTGTCCCTTTCCCCTCTCCCCATCACCACTGCTGTCCCATCCTCATTCCATTTCCATCTCCATCCCCATCTCCTCCCCATCCCTGTCCCATCTTCATCCCTGACTGCTCCTCATCCTCATTCCCATGCTTATTTCCATTCCCTGCCCCTCTCCCAATCCCCATCCTTGACCCTATCTCCCCCTATTCCAATCCTTTTTTCCATCCCTCTCTCAGTCCTGTCGTCACCACAGTCCACATCCTGTCCCCATTCCCACTCCTGTTCCCGTCCCCCTCTCTCCCAGCAAGAGCTGCCAGAGGACACGGGCAGAGCCCAGCGGGGCTGTGCTTGGCAGGGGCCCAGCAGCCGCTCATTTCCCTAAAAGCTTCCCGATAAATTACTCGGGCTCTTGCTCCAGCAAAGGCACTTTGGCTCGGGCTTCACTATTGGGCAGCAGCTCCTCACCCCCACCCCGGGGACAGTGAGTCCATCCCTGCAGCATCCCTGGAGATCGGGTACCAGCCCTCCCTGTGGGGAAGGAGTCAGAGCCCCATCCTGCTTTGGTGTCTTCCTCCTCCTGCAGCCTTTTCCCATGGATGAGCACACAGAGCTGTGTCCCACCTTAGTGATCCGTGGCATTGTCACAGCTCCTGCCACCTGCTGGAACACACACTCCACAAACCCTGCAATTCCCAGCCTCCTCCACCCCTCGGGAGTTATGCAGCTCCATGACATCTTGTGGGTGATGCTGGGCTCAGCCTGGTGGCCCCACAGCCTGCAGTTCTTGTGGGAAAACCTCAGTTTTAATGAATCCCCATTGCCAGCCCCTCTCACATCCCCCTGGATAGGCTGGAGCTCAGCAGGGAATGCTCCTGCTCTTGCCTTTCAGCCTTTATTGGGAATTTCTGCTTCCAGAGCAGCTCAACTCCTTGGGAGCAAGGAAGAGCATGGAAAGGCTGCGGCTGTTGTGTTTTACATGGGAATTTTCATTTACACCTGGTTTCCAGAGCTTCCCCAGAGAACTCTAATTTAAGCTGGATCTGGGGAGCCCTGAAGTTTGGGAGTGTTGGGTAAAACAACCCCTTCTGGGTCAGCTGGAAAACCCACCAGGACCCAAGCTCACGGAGGAGAGACAGGCCTGGGGGCTAATCAAAGCACAGTGCCAATCAATGTGAGGAACAGGGAAGGATTTTGATGTTGACTGGGAAAAATTCCACGGAAGGGACTGGAGTGGGAGTTTCTTGATCTGCTGGTGCTGGTGGCCTCGGAAGGTGTCCGGGAGCAAGTCCTGGCTGCCACCAGCAGAGCAGCCACTGTCCCCCCCAGTCAGTGGAGCCCTTCAACATTCCCCAGGACTGTGCCAGGCTGGGGTACAGGAATGCACATCCAAGCTTGGAGAGAGCAGGCCCAGCTCCCACTCTGGAGGATCCCTCAGCCCTTGGGAGGTCCCCACTTCCCCTTTCCTTGGGGGCAGGGTTCCCTTACTCCAAGGACTCCCATCCATTCCCAAAGAGGAGCCACTGGAGTGCTCTTATTAATCCACCTGTCCTGCACGTGGAAGTGAGGATAGGACACAGGGCTGATCCTGCATCCTCTACAGCAAGCCCAGGGCTCCAACCTGGAAGCATAAAACCATTCTCTAGTTGGACCTAGAGCTCCTAGACCAACCTAGAGTTGGCCCAAACTCCAGCCAAGACTGTTTCCAGGCTGCTGTCACATCCACTCTCTGCTCCTGTCAGAGTGGTGTCCCAGGACGGGGCTGAAGCTCCTGTGACAATTTGCCATCACATCCTGAGGTGGCAGTCCTGCCCTGCTGGAGTGATCCAGGCAGGATTTGGCTACAGGCAGCTGGCGCTTGCCTCTGCTCTTCATTAATCTGGACCCACCACCTCCCTGCCCAGCCAAACCTGGAATGCTCTGGCAGTGGCCACAGCCCTCCTGGACAAACCTGATGCCGAGCTGCCTCCTGGGATGCTGCTGGACAGGACTCTCCCTTGCCCCTGGAGCTGCAGCACCCCACTCCCTTCCTGAGATAGCCAAAGGCCTCCCATACCCCATGCTTTACCAGCAAGACTCTAACTCTCACTGTGGAGAAACCTTGGGATATTTCCCCTCCTTGCCCCTCACCTCCAGCACAGCAGGAGCAAGGCTGAGGGAAGCTCCCCAAGCTCTCCATTGGGAGCTCCAGCACCTGCACCCAGGCAGGGTCACACCCTGAATTTATCAGGAAAAACATGGCACAAACACCCAAGGAAATTAAGCATCAGTTCTCGAAGCCTGGGTCCTTCTCCAGCCTGGATCACAGAGCCCAGCATGGAGCTGGACTGAGAGCAGGCAGAGCAGACAGCAGTGATCTGAGGGGATGGATCCTACCCGGGAAATGAGGAATGCCAGCTCCAGGTGACATCAGCCAGCCCCTGTGCAGGGCTGGAGCTCTGCTGAGCACAGATCCCCCTTCCAGAGGCAGGGAGAGAGCCAGGGGAGCAGCTCAGCCCACAGGAGGCTGCAGGGCAGGCAGGAACATGACACACAGAGGCTGCAACGGGCGGGAGGAGGGTTTATTGAAATAGAAGTGTGTATAAATAATCCTTTCCCTTTCCCAGAGTAGAGGCAGCCAGCCAGCCCCAGCCAAACTCTGGGGGTGTCACTGCCTCAGCCCCACTGCAGGTTGGGGGGCACAGGCCACCCCCCGGGTGGGGGGGCCTGCAGAGATGGGGGCAGCTCCTGCACTGGTGGCCAGCCCGGAGGGTACTGGAATGGTGCTGGTTTCTCAGGAAGTGCACTGTGAGGGGAGATGGAAAGGGATGAGGTGAGAAGCAGTCTGACACCAAGGCCGTGCTGGGGGCTGGGCTTCCCTGTGCCCACTCCAGTGGCCCCCAAAGAGAAGGGACCAGCAGAGGGGGTTTTGGTTATCACCAAATGGGTTCATTCACCCTCCCATCCCAAATCCAGCACCAGAACAGTTGTGTGACCATTCCCAGAATATCCAAGCAGCCGAACACAGTGTGTGCTGGTGAAAACTCAGGTGGGAACACTGAGGTGAGGGGTCCTGGGGTGGGGGGAGCAGCACTGCCCCCCAGGAGGGGCTCAGCAGGCACAGCTGCCAGGTGCTGGGAGCAGGGCTGGTCCCAGCCCCTCCATCCCTACTCCTCACACAGCTGAGTTGGAAGAAGAACAAACAAAACCAGCAGATGTTTCTTTCCGTGCTGCCCAAATCCCAAGCCAGCTGTGCACTTCCCAAAGGACAAGGACCCCTCGGAAATGGAGGAGCTGCCAAACCAGCAGGGTGTGTGCACCAGAGAACCCTTCAGCAGAGGGAAGAGGCTTCTCCCTGCCCCACAGTCTGGGAATCACTCTATCCCTGCCCCTCTCCTCAGCTTTACTGTCGAGGCTGCTGCAAACACCACATTGGAATGAAGAAGTGCAGGAGCAAGAAACATCTCTCCCTTGCCTCCAGCTTGACCAGGGAACGTTTAAATTCACGGGAAATGTACCTTTTCCATTAATTCCCAAGTGCAGGAAGCTCATTTATTCTCTCACACAAGCCCTGACAGCAGCCTTGCAGCTTCTCAGGCCCCTACCTCCGATCCTGATGAATCCTTTTAATTGTTATGCCAGAAGAAATCTAATCAAACTCCTTTACATAACCCCGGGGAGAAGCAGCACCCTCCTCTCCCTGCGGGGCCGTGGCCAAGAGCCAACTACAGGAGTAGTTTTCCAGGAGCATTTTCCAGGCACCTAACACAGAGCAAAGCCACTTGGTTCCACGTTTATTCCCCCAGTGGGCATTCTCCAAAGCCCAGGATGAGGCAGGACCGTAAGGATGCATACCAGCCCCTCTGGGCAGGGATATTTGGTGTCATTCCCCCAGCACTGTGGCTCAGGCACTGGTGGATAGGGAGCAGAGGGAATGATGCAAGGTGGAGCCATCACCTAGTGAGCTCTTTCCTGAGCAGCAGGACTGATCAATAGGCAGGATGCTGCCTGGGTACTCAATTCCCTGGGGGTCTCATGAGCTACAAGTGCTCTATCAAAGGTTTACCTACAGCTGGAACACTCTCAATAGCTGTCCCACAGGGATTCTCCAATGGCCAGCAAGGTCAAGAAAATTTCCTTTCTGAAGGTGTTAGTGGGACCCCTCTCCTCTACCCACTTCCACACTCATGGGACTTGTGGTATCTCAGAAGCTTTGAGGCCTTGCACCCTTTTCTGATGGAAATCCTACTTTTCCTTCGAAAATTGGTAAAAATCAATCCCATGAAATGTGGGGCTGGAGGGCAGAAGGGGAGCACAGAGATGAGCGGGAGAGGCATTGGCAAGGCTGGAGAGAGGAAGGGAAGTTCCAGTAGCTGGTGTTTAATTCCTGTAGCAGATGGTTTCTGACCCTGCAGGGACAGGGAGGCTGGAAAAAGAGCAACAATCCTGGAAATTTGTTTTGTGCATCTATGGAGACAGCAGGGACCAAGTTCTGAAGGTATGAACATTCCTCTGGGTATGACCAAGTAATTCTGAAGGTCTGGAAATTCCTCTGGGAATAGTGATGGCTATCTTCTGTAAGATCTGATCTACCCCAAGTTCCATGGATTCACGGGCAGGACAAACAAAATGGGGCAAATGAAGGGTAGGGGACAGGAATGTGGGCACCTCTGCAAGGCCAAGGGCAGCTGAGCTGAGGGACAGAACAATCCCAGAGCAACAAGCTCAGACAAGCACCAGAAGGAAGATCCTGTCCAGTCCAAACACAGAGAGGTCGGGAACAAACAGAGAAAGAACAGAAGAGAGATTTGGCACCCGCCCAAATGTCATCCCATTAAGCCTGCGGCACAGTCAGGTGAGTGAGAAAACAGCCGGAGCCCGAATCCGAATGGATACTGTGAGGAGGAGCCAATTCCACCCTCCTGGCAGGCAGGGGATGGGAGAGCTGTCAACAGATGAAAGCAGGCTCCTGACACTGAACCCCTGGCGTTCATGACCCAGCACAGCACCGGCTCTGTCCTTCCAGGTGTGTCTGTGCACTCTGCAGAGAGCAAGGGCCACCCCTCTGCTGTGGCTTGTTCCCCAAGTGTGTCCCTGGCACATGGGGACACCTGTGCACACATCCCTGATGGGGCAAGCAGGGCTGCATCCACACACGTGCCCCTCACGAGTGCTGGCTGGGGGTGTTGGGACATCTGATTCCCTGCACCCTCCCCTATCCCAGCCCTCCTGTGGGATCCCCCTCTGCATCCACACCTGGATGATCCCCAGTACCCAGTACCTGTTACTCTGAGCTGCGCTCAGCCTCTGGGCTCTCTTGTCCAGCCAGTCCTCAATGGTGCCAGGTGGGATATCTGCTCCCTCCCTCTGCAGCTCCTTCAGCATCTTCTCCCCTGTTTGAGGGAAAGATTGAGATCAGAGAGGGCAGGATCAGAGGGAGGGCCATGAGACAAAGGGCCACCCGACCCTTGTCCTTTCACTCCATTAAACCTGCTGCTCATTACCCTGCACAGTTTCACAGGGTGGAGAGTGTGCACCATGCCTGTGGCAGCCCCTCCTCCTCCTCCTCTTCCCTCCTGCCATTTGATGCTTGGAGTCATCCCTGGTGACAGCTGCAGCCAGGCAAAGCAGGGGACAAGAGCTAAACCAGCACGGTGGCAGTTTGGGCACTGAGGGGAGTCTGACATCTCCTCCTGGGGCAGATCACCCTCCTGCAACAGCCTCGGCTGGCCCTGAGCCGTTTCCAGAGCTGTGTCCCTCCAAGTGGCAGCAGTGACTGTGCCACCCCTGCCCTGCTAGGTGGGAATGACAGGGACAGTGTCCAGATTGATGCAGCCTTGGCAGCCCCAGAGAGTCTGGACAGTTCTGGGTGTGTGTTCCAGCCGGCAGACAGATCCCAGAGCTGCTGTCAGGGCTGGTTAAGGAACTCCCTGCCTGATGTGTCCCCACAACCCCTGCACAGCCCAGGCAGAGCTGTCACCAGCCCAGGGGCAGAAGCAGGGCAGAGAGAACCAGGGGACAAGTTCTTGTATTTAGAACCATGGAATGGTTTGGTTGGAAGTCACCTCAAAGCCCATCCAGTCCCACTCCCTGCTATCCCTAGGCAGGGACACCTTCCACTATTCCAGGTTGCTCCAAGCCCTGTCCAACCAGGCCTTGGACACTTCCAAGGATCCAAGGGCAGCCACAGCTTCTCTGGGCAACCTGTGCCAGGGCCTCACCCCCTCAGAGGGAAGGATTTCTTCCATAAATCAGAGAATTACAGAATCAATAAGGTTCAAGAGAGATCACTGAGCCTAACCTGTACCTACCCTAAATGTCCCCTCTTTCAGTCTGTACCTTGTTCAAACTGAAAACATTACTCTTTGTTCTGTTTCTTATGGTGCTTAGGAACGAGGAAGGAAACTGGTAGGAAACCTCTGCTGTTTACTGAATCAAGATTTCAACCCCTCTAATCACTCTGGAAGGGCTGTGTGGGGCACATGCCCACAGGCACCCCCTGGGGACAAGGGCATGGAGCCAGCGTCGCACAAACCCACAGCTGCCCAGTTAGCAAAGCTGCCCACCCCCCCCAGCTGCAGGGAGGGAGGTGGTGTTGAACAGGCCTAGCAGGAGTCCTGACACAGCCACACTCCTACCAGCACATCAGGGATGGGGATACACTCCCAGTGATCTCATCCTCAGCCTAGTGGAAACTTCCCACCTAACAGAACAGGGAACTCAGAAAACCAAATACTGGTGACAATAAAAAGGAAGCAGAGGCAGCTGCATGTCATTCCCTAGCCCTGCTCATCCACCCTTCTGGGGGACCCCTGATCCCAGTTAGGGATCAAGGCACCTGCAGCCGTGGCCCTCAGGAGCCTGCTCCACACCCACCCACCATATGTCACACATTTTAAGGAAAATATTATACCTTTGTAGACAGGGTATGAAATTAATAGTGCTTGGGCAGAGTGAAGGATCACTTCATCTTACTGGTGGCAACCAATTATTCATCTGCCTGTTGAATACTAAATCAGGATGGCAGGGATGTGCTACACAATGAGCAGCCAGATGGATAATTTGTCATCCAGCCTTTTCAGCTGCTGCTGCTGGGCGGGGTGATGATGTGCCCAGTGCCACCACAGAAAGCCCTGTGGTGGCACTGCTGTGGTCCTGATGCCCGGCTGCTGCTCTGAACCCACCGAGAAGGTCGGAGACAGGAATGTTCCAGTCTCCCACAGTTATTCCCAAGGATCAAAGCCCCAGCAGAGCTACCTGGGGTCGACCCAACCAGCTGGCTAAGTGAGGGGATGGGGAGGCAGGAAGCTCAGCCTGCTCACACTCAGGGTTAGAGTCACCTGGCAACCTTGAGCACCCTGTTTCCCTTTGTTCCATGTTTTTCCGTCTCCTGAGCATATCCCACCTCAGCAAGGGGACAGACAAGCAGTGTCTGTGAGAAGCTTCAACGAGGCAGGGAAGAAATTCATGGAGAGAATCTCTCCCACCCCTATGTACCATTGCAATTTCCTCTTCATCCAACTCCCAGCCCCAACAGAGAACAGACCATAAACAGCCCGAGCTTCTCTCTTCAGAGCAGGGTACCAAGGTACCACACCAGGAATGGAGTAGCCACAACTCATGGTCCCAGCCAGAAAAGTTCACTGGATGCCACTGGAACCACTCTGGACTTGCACTGCCCCAAATCAGGCCCCAGGTACCCACATTAGAAAGATACCCAGCTGTCTCCCTGTTCTCACAGCTCCAGGAGCTGCTGTCCCAAAGCATTCCAATATCTCAGGTTCATAAATACAGGCAGCAGGGACAGGCAATTCTCCAGCTCTGCCCACCTTGATGATGTCCATGTCCCTCTGGAGCACACACATCCCATCCAGGGACCACCAAACACACCCTGAGATTGGAAATACTCCCCAAATGCCAACAGCTATTGCAAGCAGCAGCTCTGAAAGGCCTTTACCAGCCCTTGCTCCCCACACGTGGCCAAGCAGCTGGGCAGGTGTGAAGGTCCTTCCCCCCTCCTCTTCCTCACTGTGGTGTTTGCTTCGAAGTCTAGTTACAGTTAAATTAAAAGAGCATCTGTAGTTGCAAAGCACCTCTAATGATGCCAGAGCGGGGTCCACATTTATCTTCTCTCCCCAAGGGGTTTTCCTCTTGAAAAAGGCATTGCTGTGTGAGAGATGGAACTCACAGGATGGGTGGGTCACCCAGCAAGGAGATGAGCAGGAAACCCTTAGCTCCCACCTAGCAAGGAGATGCACATGAAATCCCTCAGCTGCCTCCCTGGGGGTTGAAGTGGAACCCCAATTCCTCCAGAGCACAAAAACAGCAGCAGAGAGTGGCTGAGATGAGGCTGAGGGGCCCCTGCAATCAGAGCAGCCAAACAGGCGATGGCCCTGCAGCCCAGCGTGGGTGCTCCTCCCGCTCCCTGCCCAGTTAAACCAGTAGCTAAACTCCAGCCTCCTCAGCAGGGTCCCTCAGATCCTTTCAACCTCATGGACGCCCTGCAGACACTCCTCTTGCAGCCCTGGCTGGTTGGAGTCACCAGAGCCCTGGCTGATCCTGCCTGCACCAGGGACATGGATTAGCAGGGAGCCAATAACTCTGAGCAAGGAGATAGCAATTTGACAGTGACTTTTCCTGACATGACTGTACTTAAAATGACAGCCTGGAAGTGTCTGGCTGATGAATGATGCAGCAGATGCAGAAGGCTAATGCTTTGATGGGGGAACAGCTGGGAATATGAGCTCCCTCCCTGCTGAAGGTGTAAACTGTTGCTTCTTGATGAGGATATTCTACAGGGTGTAGAGATGCCAACACCAAAGTAGGCCAAGCTCCAAGCTGTTCTAGAACATGGAATCATCCAGAAATATTCCTACTTAACCCACAAAACTTACACAAACTACAGGGTGAATTCCCAGCATTAAAAAGGCCAAAAGTTAAGGATAATGTCATGTTTCCTTTGGCTGTGATAAAAATGCTTTGTTATCAAGGTGAGTTCAGACACAGAGCTACCAACACCAAACACTCACAGGGACTCAGGGACAGGTTCAATATTTACATGATAAAAAAAGTGCCATCATGATTTAGCTGGGTTAAAAAAAAGTCAGACAAGGCTTAGCCTACAGCAGAGCTGAGGAAAGGGGGGTTAAGCAGCACTGTGAGCCCAACAGGAGAGTGTCTCCCACCAGCCTGGCCACCCACAGCATGATTACCCCAGGCTTGGGAAGGCTCTGGAGCTTCCAGCCTCTCAGCTCATCTCAAATCTCTGACAACCCCTGGCTCCAAACCTGCCAAAATCTCCCAGCTGGGTCAGTGACATGCAGATTGCTCCAATCCTGCTGGCTGTGGCTTGGGATGGCTCATGGCTCAGAGATCCTGAGTGAGAATGCATGTGGGACATTACTGATGGAGGGTCCTGTGTGAATTACACACCCTGTCAACACGAGCTTGCCCTCAACTCCGCCCTCAGCCACAGTACCTGAGACACGGGTGCTTTGGCAGCTGAAGGAGTGCTGGACTGTCCCCATGACTCACCAGACAGTGTCTAATCCTTCCATCCTGTCTGTTACAGGCTGATCCTCTCCTTCACCAAATCCTGCTGAGCCTTTCCCTGCACCAAATCCCTCCAAACTCTCTGATCAGAGCTGGCGCCTGTGCCACATCACTAGAGGCGAGCAGGGTTGAACTCTCCAGACAAGCACCCTGTCCCCTGGCCATTGCTCCTTCAGGGCTAATTGGTAAATGAAATGTTTGACTCCGGAACACAAATGCCAGGTTTCCCAGTAATCTCCCTGGAAAAGGATCTCACCAGCCAACCCTACACTTGCACCAACCCATTTGACACCAGTCAATACTCAATAACAAGTGTAATTGGCAAGGAAAGCTGCCCGAGCACAGAGGAGCTGCCAGCCTTCCCTGCTCTGCTCCAAAGAGCTCCCACTTCTCCTGCAGGAACAGCCAGTGCCTGGAAATGCTAGAGGTTCCTGTCACTCTGTGCCACCCTCAGGAGCCCAGCAGAGAGGGGTCAGGGAGAGGGTCTGGCTAGAAAGTGACTCTGGGAAAGCTGGAGCACTCCATCCCCACCGTGGCTTTATTGACTGTCAGCAGCATTTAGAGATTGATTCAGGGTCACCTCGGGGGCTCTCACTGACTCAGCACAGCCTGCAATAGCTCAGTGCTGCCTGCCTGCCTCCCCTGAGCTCTTCCTCCCCAAAAGGGATCCCTCCAAGGGCCAGGAGAGGCTCTGCCCCACGCACACCCCCTGTCTCACATCCCACACTTCCAACACTTCAGCCTGGCTTCGCCAGACTCTTGGCAAAACAACAGCTGGCTCCAACGAGGATGTGGGCATGGGAGCTGCTGCAAGCTGGGCTACACTGGGACACCAGCCTGGGGAAGGAATCCTTCTCTGCTCCAAACCCTGAAGCCACATCTGGGTGCTGAACCCAGTGCTGGGTTCCCCAGTACAGAGACAATGGGCACAATCCAAATTATGGGAATTTCTATCAGGAATTTCTATTTAATTATTTAAAAAAATTACACATTTTTATTATGAACCTAGTCAAACAGTGGATCAGGTCACCCACAGAGTCTCCAGCCTTGAGATATTCAAAACACAACTGGACAAGGCCCTGAGCATCCTGCTTGAGTTCACCCTGCTTTCAGCATGGTTAGGATTAGATGATCTTCAGTGGAGATTTCAACCATTCCACAAGTTCTCAGCAATACCTCGCTCATACTCCCTGGAAGTGTCCAAGGCCTGGCTGGATGAGGCTTAGAGTAACCTGGTCTAGTGGAAAGTGTCCACCATGGCAGGGGTGGAGTGAGATGAGCTTTAAGATCCCTTCCCACCCAACCCAGTCTGTGATTCTGTGTTTTTCTTTAACCACTAAAGTAAAGACTCCTATGGAGAAAACAGAGCTACCACCTCTTTTCCCTAAAAGAAAAGTAGCTCCAAGAATGGTAGTCCCAGAATGAGAAAGTTCAAAAGTGCTCTGCAGACTCCCAGCAGGGAGCAGCTGCCATCCACCCTCTGCCCACACTTCACTTCCATCCAAAGCCACCCAAGCAGAGGCTGTTTCTGGATCCAGGACCCCTTTCACAACCCGACAGCAGGACAGCTCTTCCCACCAGCTCTTCCCACGGGTGGAAGCAGCAGCTCCCTAGTAATAGCAGCATGGTGGGGGGAAATCAGATCCATAAATTTTAGGGGACGTGATGTACCAGTGCCCTCTGCTGCTGACAGTTTTTATTCCCTGACTGAACAAAAACCCTGAGGGCTCACAAAGGCCACTCCAAACTCTTACCGCCAAGTGGTAACAGCACTGCTCAGCTCCAGGTTTGTATCTATGCCAGCAGCTCGAGAGCAGGGAGCATATGACAAACTGCAGCACTTCCAGGCTCACACAGCACTGGGAAGCAGGAGGGAGGGATCCATGCTTGGCTGGCTCCGTGCAGGCAGCAGGGATCACAGCCTGCACAACCCCTCACACCCCTCTGCAGCAACTCTCCCTGCAAGGAGATCCTTGGACACTGCCTTGTTGGAGGACTCACCTTGAACCTGGGCACTCAGCTTCTCCAGGTCCTGCTCTGTCATGTGGGAAAATCTGCAGTTGGACCCAAAATCACACTGTCCTGGAATGAAATAGCGAGATTTGAAAATTCAGTTTCAAAATTCTCTAGATCAGATATTAGGAAGTATTTCTTCACAGAAAGAGTTGTAAAGCAGTGGAACGGGCTGCCCAGAGAAGTGGTGCAGTCACCACCCCTGGAAGTGCTCAAAAAAGTGTGTGGATGTGACACCTGGGAACATGGTTTAATGATGAATGTGGTGGTACTGTACTGACATTTGGACTTGGTGATCTTAAAGGTCTTTTCCAATGTTAATAATTCTGGGAAAAGCCAGAGTTCCATGAGAACCACCCACAGTAAGCAAACCCAGGCTCCATCACGCCTGGATGTCAGACACAGGCCCAAACCCCTCCCTTCAGCCTTGGGCTGGCTCTGGAAGGAGCTGCTGGAGCCCAGGCACTTCTTTCCACCACAGAACTCCTCACCTGTTTGCAGAAACTTCCGACAAGGTTTCTTGGTTTGCTCTTCCTGCAGGATAGCAGCAGCATCTGGGGAGACAAGGGATGAACTCAGGTAAAGATCCTGGGCACAGCAAAATCCTATCATGTCCAGTCCTAAACTGGTCAGAGACGAGAAGGAAGCAGAGGGACATCCAGGCAATGGTTTCACAGCCAGTTTAACCCACTCCTACTGCACTCCTCAGGCTGGCACTAACACAACTGGAGCTGTGTGCTGAGATGGGTCAGAGCCACACACGAGGGCTTCACCACTGAGACAGCCTGATTCAGCAGCATCACGTGTTCAATTCACAGGCACACAAAGTGTATAAACCATCAGAACTGATTTATCTTCTCTTCCCACTCCCCCCTCCATCCAGTCCCAGGAATGGAGTGGCAGACAGCTGGGAGCACCCACCTCGGAATAAGTCGTACCAGACTCTCTTAGCCCGGAGATGCTGCACTCCATTGAGGTGTTTCTTCCTGTTGTGCAGGTTGTCCTGGAAGGACCTGTCACAGTAGTCACAGAAGTACCTTTTCCCCATCTCTCTCCTGGTAAAACAGCATCAGCACGTCCTGGAATCATCAGGAGGCTCCTCAGCGCCCAGCCATGGGAATGGAGGATCCAGGATTTACAGTGCCTGCTTCCAAAGGAGAAGAACTCAAATCACTTAGGGTTGGCAGACAGAGAAAGAGGTGAGACCCAACAGTTTATATCCTTGTCCATCACAGACTGCTGGGGCAGGATCTGCTGCCTGTACATGGGAAAATAGGCCTGATCTGCATTTATCTCTGTCACTCAAAGCAACAACAGCTCTGCTGGAAGGATTCTCCGTCTCCGAGTTCAGACCACAGAAAACAGCCACAGGCTCCAGGAAAGGTGCAGCATAAATCATCCAAGGTGCAAACAGGAGGAGCTGGAGGTCTTGGGGACCTTTGACCACAACCTCCATGAGCTGATACAAAAGAGGAAGGAAACTCCCCCATGTCCATCTCTGCAAGGTAAGGAAGAAACTCAGCAAAGCTCATTTTATCCTCAAAGATAAAAGAGAAGCTGATGTCACCCATCCTGCAGGTGGGAAGCTGCATTACAAACACTACAGGATATATTTCCTACAAACTACTGAGCCACCTGTTTTTTCCTGTACATCATGGATTGCTGTCCTCGTCCTCCCCAGCCTAAGGAGTGTCTGCTCAGACTACAGCACTAAGATGACAACAGAACGTGGGAGCTCCCACCTGTGCTGGGCCAGGAGCCACTGTCAGTGCAGGTGAGATCAGCTTGTGTTTTATCCATCAGGCACCTGTCCCCATCAGATGTCCCTGCTGGAGGTGCAACAAACACTTTAAAGGAGCTGCAAGCTCTCTCCCGAGGGATACAAAAGTACCTGATGAATGGCAAAGATGGATGGACTGGGAGATAAACTCCAAAAGCAATTCTCCAGGTTTTGACACTTTGACAGCTGAATGCATTTAAAAAGTGGCACAGAGACCAGCACAAGAAATAAAGACTTTATAAATAAAACGGGTCCAGAATCAATCACAGCCCCCTGGCCGATTCCTCTGGCACAGCATGAAGAGCAGAGCACCAGGCAATCCCTCAGAGCTCAGGCAGAGCTGCCAAGCCTCCTGTCAGATATCCATCCCAGCAGGAGCACCAGCACCACACATTCCCTTCCCTCCCCTGCTCCCAGGAACTGCTGCTTCGAAATCAAACCCCCGGAAATCCCCGAGGCCTCACACCACAAGTTAAAGCAAAGCTGCATTCGATGGGAAAACCTTCTGAGATCTTTTTAATTGGACTGAAAACCTCCACACTGAAGGTAAAATGTTCAGATATTCCAAGTGAACAGGAAATCTCATGTTGAGGTTCTTTCCTGGGGGGGTGAGGGCTGGTCATGCCCCAGCCATGTGTGCTGGGACCCCAAATCCCCCATGCCCTGGGCTGATCCCAACTCAGCTCTGCAGGGCTTGAGGTCTGAAATCGTCCTCCTCCAACCCAAGAATCCAAACCCAAGTACTGCTTAATGAGCATGGGGGCATAAATTCCCTCATCCTTTGCATCCCTGAGTTTTGCAGGCAGGTTTGCAGAACTGTGGTGGGGCTGCTGAAATTCAGAGGGAACACGACTGGCCCACTGGCAGGGTCTGCTTTTAAATACTGAAAAATTCCTGTTCCACATGTTGTTCCACAGTCTCCCAAAGTTCCTGGTGACACAAAAAGCTCCCTGTCTCAGCTGCTGGCTCCTGCACTCCATCTCTGCAGAAGAGAATGCTGCAAACAGGGAAAACAAATGAGATTCTGCAGTGGTCCCACACAAGTTTCCAGAGATCTCCCAGGGAATTCTGCCTGCGGAAGCCCAGCAGCAGCCAGCCTTTGAAATCATATTTCAAACTTTCTCTTTCATCACCCCGACAGCAGTAATTGCAGAAGCTCCTTCCCCCCCCCTCTCCCAACAAGCAGGGTAGAAAGCTCCTACAGAATTCCAGACAGTCAGATTCCACATCCCAAGGCTGCCTGCTCCCAAATTCTCCAAGCAATTCCCATAGCAGGGGACGGATGGATTGTAAGAAGCAATTAGAGGAGTATCAGATTCTCCCTGAGAATTCCCCCTTTAGTGATTATACCCAACACTTATTCCCATCTTTTCAAGGATTCCAGTGCACGGATACCTTGCTGGGTTCTGCCAACTCTCTGCAACACCAGCACTTCCCAGCGCCCTGTGAGTCCAGAGGAATAAAAAGCTGTTTCTGAGCAGCACCAACCTATTTCCATCTCCCCAAACGGCTCCAGCAGTAAACAAAGAGCATTATTCAGCTGAAAACAGAGATGGTTCCTAATTAAATCCATCTTAGTCATTATGAAATCAAGTAAATGTAGCTGCTCTATAAAGAAATGCCTCAGCCTGGCTGTTTCCTCTCAGCATCTCCAGCCCCTGATTTGCAACCAAATCAGGGTGCTCAGACCTGGACCCACTGCAGCCACAAATGCTTCCAGCCAGGCTTTGTGCCAGCTTAAAAGTCCTCCTGAATAAATGCAAATAAAACCCCCAACAACCCAGGGCTTTGTGTTGTATGAATGAGCAATGCTGTGCCTCCTGGAGCCCTGCTGGGTGAGCAGTACTCTGTTGTGAGGCACCTCGAAGGTGATAGCGAGGGGCTTGGGACAACTCCAGCCGAGATATCCTGGGCACCATCCCACCTTTTCCCTTCTCCAGCTGCTGCCAGAACACTGCACGCTGCTCTGTATCAGCTGCAGCTTTTACCTCGGACTCTCCGGGGTGTTTTACCGGCAGAGGGAGGAAGGTGACCCCGGCAGGGGCACAGACTCCTCTGTGTCCGAGGGCAGCTGCTGCTCTCCACACCGAGCCCCGGGAGGTGCTGCTGAGCCTTGACCTCAATTTCCTGCTTCCTCACAGCCCGGGCTCGGGGCCATTCCAGCCACGTTGGATACCCAGGCAGATGTGAACTAATTAAATGCAAGTGTCAGGCTTATGATACTCAGCTGCCAATTTAAATGGGCTCAGATCTGCAGGGAGACTTGGAATGGCAGCAGAATCTGCCAGCATCTTCCCAATCATAGAGGCACAGATCCTGCTTTGCCATTACACCCAGAGGAAATCATGGAATGATTTGGGTTGGAAGGGATCCTAAAGCTCATCCAGTGCCACCCTTGCCATGGGCAGGGGGCACCTTCCACTGTCCCAGGCTGCTCCAAGCCCCAATGTCCAACCTGGCCTTGGACACTGCCAGGGATCCAGGGGCAGCCACAGCTGCTCTGGGCACCCTGTGCCAGGGCCTGCCCACCCTCTCAGGGAACAATTCCTTCCCAATATCCCATCCAGCCCTGCCCTCTGGCAGTGGGAAGCCATTCCATGTGTCCTGTCCTGTTATAGAATCATGGAATGGTTGGGTTGGAAGGGACCTTAAAGCTTATCTCATTCCAACTCCTGCCACAGGTAGGGACACCTTCTACTGGAAATCCAGAGCTTGATTCAGGATCAACACCAACCTGAGCACACACAAACCATCCTGGTGGCAGCAATTAATGGACAGTTGGGGGAATTTGTCTTAGATAATCCAGAGTAGTTACAGTTGAAAAATAAAAATTGAGTTTTTCTGAGCTCTGCTCTGTGGTGACCAGGGACAGGAGTCAGAGAACGGCTGGAGCTGGGCCAGGGCAGGCTCAGGCTGGAGCTCAGGGCAAGGTTCTTCCCCCAGAGGGTGCTGGGCACTGCCCAGGCTGCCCAGGGAATGGGCACGGCCCCGAGGCTGCCAGAGCTCCAGGAGTGTTTGGACAGCTCTGCCAGGGATGGCCAGGGTGGGATTGTTAGGGGGTCTGTGCAGGATGAGGGGCTGGATCAGTGATCCCTGTGGGTCCCTTCCAATCTAGGATATTCTGGGGTTCCAAAGGGATAACACCATACAACAATGTGCCAGGCACCTTCTGGGCTTCCAGAACAAGTCTTGTCCTAACCATGAAAAATCCCACAGATCCCCACAGTCACTGCATGAGGGAATAAATATAAATAAATCAGGAGAAATTACTCTGCAGCCAGACCTTGTGCTACTTCTGAGTGGGTGAAACACACAAAACAACAGAGCAGCGTCACTTGAGGGTCTGCTCTGGAATTTCATGTTGTTTAACAACAGCCTTGGGGGGAAAACAGCTTCAGTGTTAGGATTCCCCTGTCCTGTCCCTATCTATTCTGCCTTCCTAGATCCAAATTTACCTCTTTCCTATCCGTACTAGAGTCATCCCGGGGTTGCTCTGCCCTCCGTAAGGTTAAAAAGAGGGAAACACACAGAGAGGGCAGCAAATGGAAACTTCCCACTTTTGTTCTGCCACGTGGGGCCAGGTCCCACTCCTCCGGAGAGCACTGGAGCAGCTGTCAGAGGGTCCTTCTTGGTCCCTGGCCACAGGGTGCCCAGAGCCAGCTGTGGCTGCATCTGGACCCTGGCAGTGTCAAAGGGCCAGTGGACATGTGTGCTTGGAGCAGCCTGGGGACTAGTCCGGAAGGTGTCCCTCGCCACGGCAGGGGTATGTGTCACTTGGATGGGGGCTTATAAGGGCCCTTCCAACCAAAAAACCAATCCCACACTATTCATGAAGACCCACACCCATCCCTCCACTCTCAGGACGCCTGAAATTTCAATCCAACCTTTTTGCTCTAACCCGTCACTGCGAAAACATCCCAAATCACCTCCACCTAGCACCTTCCTGGGCTTGAAGTTGAGGGCAGTGGACCTACTAACGCCTCTCTGTTCTCCTGTCTTCCACCTGTCCCGCCCTTGGCTCGGGACGGGCCCAGGGCAGGGCAGGGCAGGAGGGGCACGTTTGGAGGGGCATGGGGTCAGGGCAGAGCAGGGGGCAGGCAGGGCGGCAGGGCTGGCCGTGCTTTTCGGCAGGGCAGCGGTCAGTGTCATCAGAGATTTCAGGGCAGGGCAGAGCGTCCAGCGGCAGGGAGGGCCGCGTGCAGGGGCCGACGGGCAGGGCTCTAGGTGGGCCCGGTCAGTGTGCATGGCCAGGGGGGGGAGGGGTGCCGGGACAGGGGTCAGGGAAGGGCAGGGAAGGCAGGGCAGCCAGGGCAGGCGACCAGTGTCCGGGCGTCCATGCGGGAGTGCAGTGGCAGGCGCAGGGCACACGGGCATGGCAGGGGGGTAGCCCAGGCAGGTGCAGATGGCAGTGCCCAGGGAAGGGGTGGGTCAGGGCAGGGTGCATGGGCACGCGGGCAGGGCTACCTCACGGGTCAGGGCCAGAGTCCAGGGGCAGGAGGCAAGAGGGCACAGGGGCAGGGGCCAGGGGTCAGAGTCAGTGGCACAGAGGGCAGTGGCAGGGAGGGCGGCATGGCAGGGCAGAGCCAGTTGGGAGGGCCACGGTCAGGGCAGGGCAGGGCAGGGTGCCAGTGGCAGTGCAAGGGCGGGCCAGGGCTGTCAGAGCAGTCGGCAATGGCAAGGTCAACAGGCAGAGCACGGGCAAGAGCAAGTGACAGGGCAGAGTCATGATGTCAGGCAGCTGCACAGGGAGGTAGAAGAGAGCGTCCATTGCCATGGCAAACATACAGGGTATCCCTGGTCGAGTATGCACCGGGGCTCAGATCACGTGCAGTTGCCGAGCAGGTCGTGAAGGGGCATGGCGAAGCAAGGCAGGGCAGCGGCAGAGGCAGGGCAGGATTCAACACAGAGGGCCATAAGGCATGGCGGGCAGGGCAGGTGCAGGGCAGTTCCAGGCGGCAGGGGCAGAAGCAAAGAGAGGGCAAGTTGCCACTCGGTCGGTCACGCGTTGGGCTCTTTTCTCTTCCCTCCCCAGCCCTCCGCTGGCTCCAGCCCCTTATGGGTTTCTTGCACCAGAGCTTACGGCACCGTCCGGTTTTCACCCTGCACGCAGCCGGTCAGAGACCCCGTGCGGGTTTTAGTTACCATCGGTGGCCGGGGCCCTCGCCCGGAGCGCGGCGCCAAGCGGGGACGGAAGATAGTGTTTTTGTCTTCTTTGAATTGCTGGTAACACGACGCGGCCACTCCCCCGGGGTTCGCGGCCCTCACCCGTGCGGGCCCCCTATCCCCTGTTGCCCCCTCAACGCTTCAACCCCCCCCCTCCCTATCTTCTTTTCCCCACTCGGGCATGGGCCCCCAGAGCAAGATGCGGGCGCTGGTGGCAGCAGAGATCCTGTTGGGCCGATCAGACGTCGGAGCAGAAGAGACAGAGAGGGGGTCAGAGGGTTTGGGTGGGTCGGGTGTTGGTGCAGTGGCGCCAAGAGACACCGCAGCCGCAGAGCCAGCCAGGGGCCGCGCAGAGTTCCAGATCCCGGTGCCCGATGTTGCAGAGCGCAGAACCTAGGCGAGGACTGGCCAGGCAGACAGAGCAACAGCGGTCAAGCCCAGGCCCGAGGCCACGCACAGATTGGGTTCGTGGTGTGGTCAGGGTTGCCAGCCCAGCCCCCCCCAGCAGCCAGCCAGGTCCAGCCAGGCCGCAGCAAGCGCACAGACCAGCCTTTGCTGCCAGCCGTCCGCAGACAGTCAGGGGTCGGGCCACGCCAGAGCAGCACAATTGGGTCCGGGGGGTCAGATGCCAGAGAGACCAGGTCTCGTGCAGCCAGCAGTGGGTACTCAGGGTCAGTAGAAGAGGGCGACTGCAGACAGAAGCCCACGGCCCATGCACAAGAAGACAGCAGTCCAGATCGCAGCAGCGAAGAAGAAGTAAGGGTGGGGGGCTCAGCCACGGTGGGCGGTGGGGGCCAGAAGAGGCAGCAGGAAGGATACAGCATAGACAGCGGGTGGCAGACAGCTAGAGCACTCAGAGAGCAGCAGCTCCCAGCCGCAGAGGGTGCAGAAGACGCAGACAGAAGCAGCTAGAGAAGAACAGACCAGCAGAGAGCAAGAAAGGCCATATCCTCCAGAGCGGCCTGAGCGAGAGTGTGCAGGCTCAGACCCTTTGCAGAGGTTGGCAGGGTTCAGCAGACGGCTGTGTATTGGGTGGGGGTCTTAGAGACAGCAGGGGGGCATTCAGAGCAGAGGTGCAGATCTAGCCAGCCAAGAGACAGCAGACGCAATAGCAGCAGGAGAGTTCAGGCGGCGGGCAGGGCGGGTGGGTCAGATACGACAGCAGACGTGCAGAAAAGACATCCAGAGAGACCAGAGTCAGTTCCGAGCCAGAGGGTGGCAGCAGCGGACACAGCCAGGAGATACGCAGCCGGCCAGAGCTTGCACAGAGCCAGAGAAGATTGCCAGAGAGATGCAGGCGTTCAGAGAGCCCAGGGGGGGCCAGCAGGTTGCAGCGGCAGTCAGAGAGCAAGCATGACAGAGACCAGGAAGGCAGAGAGGGCGAGCCAGAGTCCAGCTAGCAGGGGCAGGATCAGAAAGAAGAGGCGCCGCGAGTGTCGGGCCCCCAGCCTCCAGGTAGTGCAGCCTCCTGTGTCAGAAGAAGCAGGATGTGCCCCACGAGAGCGACGAGGAGATCCCCGCGAGATCAGCAGGCGGGGGCACGAATAGAAGAACAGAATCAAAGACCCGAATCCAGAAAGCAAAGAAGAAAGGGCGAGTAGCTCGTGCTCGCCTGTGCCTCTAGTGTGGTTCCAGAGAGCGACTTAGAGGTGCCGCGGCCGCAAAGGGCGGGCAGCGCAGACAGCAGAGACGCCCCAGAGCAGCTAGAAGTTCCGGGTCGGCAGCCCCTGGTGGGGTTCGAGCCCGTCCGCAGAAGCTTCTCCTGTTGCTCACACATCTCTTAATGTCACGAAGGAGCGCACCAGACTCGGGGGTCAGCAGGGGGGGTGGGTTGGTGTGTGTGGGTCAGCGTGCAAGGCCCAGCCCAGAGACACAGAGCCTGACTCTTGGTGATGGGCCAGACCAGAGATCCAGAGCGAGCAGGGGCAGTCCCAGACAAGAAAGCAAGATGGGTGCCAGCAGGTTGTGGGTGGCAGAGGTCGTGGCAGGAGCAAGCGGGAGTGGGGTGCAGCAGCGCGAGGTCTGGGCTTCAGAAGATTCCACAGAGCAGAAGGGGGGCACAGCTCTCCGTCTTTGGTGGTGCCAGACAGAGACAGCAGAGATGTGTGGGTTACGTGTGGGGTCCAGTTTCAGAGCTACAGGTATCCAGACTGGTTGTGTGCCAGCAGGGCAATTTTGTCCGTGCCCTGCAGACGGCAGAGAGATTTGCCAGATAAAGAGGCGTGGGGGGGGCGTTAAGACCAGCCAAGAAAGCCTACAGAGTTGAGGCCATCTGTTGAGGCCCCAGAAGAGAATAGAGCATACAGCATGAGCAGCCGGGCAACTAGCGTGTTCAGGGGTGTGTGGTTGGGCGTTTGTGGGAGGAACAGAGCGCAGCAGAAGCTTAGAGCAAGGCTCTCAGAGAGCGAAGATGAGAGAGATTAGCGACTAAGCAGCAGACAGATAGGTTGCAT
>CM031871.1:13590397-13622916 GCA_018697195.1 Certhia americana
CCCCCGCCCCCCCCGTTTTTTTGTTTTTTGGCCCGCGACTGCACGCGCACGCGACGGCGCCGATGTCTCGCAGGCTGGAAAGCCAGGAGTAGGCGCAGGCGCGTGCCCCCCCCCCCCCCCCCTGTCGTGTCCCTCACTGGTCCCCTGGCCCCCCCCCCCCCCCCCCCCCCCACCCGGTGGCGCCAAGCGAGAGGCGAGGAGAAGGGAAGCGTGCTGACTTCTGTGTCCGGGGGCAGCTGTGTGCTCACCACACCGAGCCCCGGGAGGGGTTGCTTGCCGGGCCCTTGACCTCAATTTCCTGCTTCCTACACAGCCCCGGCTCGGGCCATTCCCAGCCACGTTGGTACAGGCAGATGTGAATAATTAATGCAAGTTGTCAGCTTAATGATATCAGATGCACTTTTTAAAAAGGGTCAGATCTGCAGGGAGACTTGGAATGGGCAGGCAGAATCTGCCAGCATCTTCCAACATAGAGGCACAGAATCGTGCTTGCCATTTACACCAGAGGGAAATCATGGATGAGTGGGTGGAAAAGGGATCTAAAGTCATCCAGTGCCACTCCTTGCCATGGGCAGGGGGACACCTGGTCCACTGTTCCCAGGTTGCTCCAAAACCCCAAAAGGTTCCAGCCTGGCCTGGGACACTGACAAGCGTCCAGGGGCAGCCACAGCTGCTCTGGGAACCCTGGGCCAGGGGGGGCCTGCCCACCCTCCCCAGGAAAATTCCTTCCAATATCCCATCCCTCCCTGCACTCTGGGCAGTGGGAAGCCCATTCCCTGTGTCCTGTCCTGTTATAGAAAAAATCATGGATATGGTTGGGTTGGAAGGGACCGTAAAGCTTATCTCATTCCAACTCCTGCACAGGTAGGGGGACACCTTCTACTGGAAATCCAGTAGCTGATTCAGGATCAACACCAACTTGAGCCACACCAACCTCCTGTGGAAGCATAATGGACCGTTGGGGAATTTGATCTTAGCTAATCAGAGTAGTACACTTGAAAAATAAAAATGGTTTTCTGAGCTCTGCTCTGGTGACCAGGGCACAGAGTCAGCGAACGGCTGGAGTGGGGCCCAGGGGCAGCTCAGGGCGGAGGAATCAGGACAAGGTTTCTTGCCCCAGAGGGTGTGGGCACTGACCAGGTTGGCCCAGGGAAGCGGACGGCACCGAGGCCTGGCAGCGCTCCAGGACTGTTTGGGGGACCAGCGCTGCCAGGGATGGCCAGGGGTCTGGGCGGATTTGTTGGGGGGGTTCTGGGCGGACGAGGGGGCGGACAGTAGCCCTGTGGGTCCTTCCAATCTAGGATATTCGGGGTTCTAAGGGATATAAACACGTACCCAAGAATGTTGCCAGGCCCCACAACCACCTTTTTGGGCTTCAGAAACAATCTTGTCCTAACCAGAAAAAATCCCCACAGATCCACACAGTGCAACTGCAATGAGGGAATAAATATAAATAAATTAAGGAGGAAATTACTCTGCCAGCCAGAACCTTGTGTATTCTGATTGGGTAAATCACAACAAAACACAGAGCAGCGCCTTGAGGGGTCTGCTCTGGACATTAATGTTGTTAACAACAGCCTTGGGGGAAAAAAACAGCTTCAGTGTTTAGGATTTCCCCCTGTCTGTCCTATCTATTCTGCCTTATAGATCCAATTTTACCCCTTCCGATCGTACTAGAGTATCCCGGGGTGCTCTGGCCCTCCGTAAGTTAAAAAAGAGGGAAACACACCGGAGAGGGCAGCCAACTGGAAAATCTCTCCCACTTGTTCTGCCAACGTGGGGCCCGGTTCCCACTCTCCCGAGGAGCAATGGAGCAGTGTCAGAGGGTTCCCTGGCCTGGGCACAGGGTGCCCAGAGCAGCTGTGGCTGCCTCTGGATCCCTGGCCCAGTGGTCCAAGGCCAGCTGGACACTGGGGTGGAGCAGCCGGGACAGTGGGAAGGTGTCACCTGCCATGGCAGGGGATGGCACTGGATGGGCTTTAAAGGGCCCTTCCAACCAAAACACCATCACAACGATCCCTGAGCCCCCAACACCATACCACTCCTCAGACGCTGAACATCAATCAACCCTTTTGCTAAACCCGTAAGGCAGGAAAAACAGACCAAATCACCTCCCAACCCACAAATCCTGGGCTGAGTTAAATGAGGGCACAGGACCACAGCCTGTTTCCTGTCTGTACCTGTCGCCCTGGCCGGACGGCAGGCAGGGCAGGGCAGGGCAGGGGGCAGGGAGGGGCAGGGCAGGGCGAGCAGGGCAGGGTCAGGGGCGGGCCAGGCCAGGGGCCAGGGCAGGCAGAGCAGGGCAGGGGAGAGAAGGGCCAGGGCAGGGCAGGGGCCAGGGGCAGGGGCAGGGCAGGGCAGGGGAAGGGCAGGGCAGGGGGCAGGGGCAAGGGAAGGGGAGGGGGCAGGGGCCAGGGCAGGGGCAGGGCAGGCAGGGCAGGGCAGGGGCAGGGCACGGGGCAGGGCCAGGGCAGGAGGCAGGGCAGGGCAGGGGCAGGGCCAGGGGGCCAGGGCAGGGCAGGGCAGGGCAGGGCAGGGCAGGGGCAGGGCAGGGGGCAGGCAGGGGCAGGGGCGGCAGCAGGGGCAGGGCAGAGGGCAGGGCAGAGGGCAGGGCAGAGCAGGGCCAGAGGGCTCAGGGCAGGAAGGGCAGGGCAGCAGGGCAGAGCAGGGCAGGGCAGGGCACGGCAGGGCAGGGCAGGGCAGGGCAGGGCAGGGCAGGCAGGGCAGGCAGGGCCAGAGCAGGCAGGTGCAGGGCAATGGCAGAGCAGGGCAGAGCAAGGCAGGCAGCGCAGGGCAGGGCAGGGTCGGGCGGGCAGAGCAGGGCATGTGGAGGGCAAGGGCAGAGCAGGCAGAGCAAGGCAGGGCAGAGCAGGGCAGGGCAGGGCAGGGCAGAGCAAGGCAGGGCAGGGCAGGGCAGGGCAGGGCAGGGCAGAGCAGGGCGGGCATGGGCAGGGGCAGGGGCAGGGCAGGGAGGGCAGAGCAAGGCAGGGCCAGGGCAGGGGGGTCTATGGCCACCTCATCCCTCCGATGGCTCCAGCCCCGTTTTGGGTCTGCCCCAGTCGGACCCGGCTGTTTCAACCGCACACAGCCGGGCAGAGACCCCGGGGTTACCCATCGGAGGCCGCTGAGGAGAAGACGGGAGGGGCGGGAAGGGGGGAACGAGCGGAGCCTCCCCGAGCCCCCTCCCCGGGCCCCCCGACCACGCTCACCCACCTCCGGCCAGGCCCGCGCCGCACCGCCTACAACTCCCACAACGCCCCACAGCAACGGCACATGCGCACGTCACAAACGGCAACGAGCGCGGCCTACAACTCCCAGCATGCCCCACAGGCGCTTGGCACTCCGGCCAAATGACGGCGCACCGCCTACATCCCCCAGCAGCCCCTGCGGTGGGGCGCAGGCGCGGAGCGCGCAGCCAAGATGGCGCTGCTACGGCAGGTGTACGGGTCGTTGTTCCGCCGCTCCTCCACCTTCGCGCTGTCCATCGTGCTGGGCGCGGTGCTCTTCGAGCGCGCCTTCGACCAGGGCGCGGACGCGCTCTTCGAGCAGCTCAACCAAGGGGTAAGCGCTGTGTAAGGCCCCGACAGGGCCGCCCGAGCGCTGAAGGTCAGGCCGGCCGTGCTGGGCCGCGCCCCGGCCTCACGGCTCGCTGAGGGTCAGCGCGGCTCGGCCGCGCCCGAGGGGGCTCCGCGGCTGTCGGGGCGCTCTGTGGTGGGGGTTTCTGGGTGTCCTTGGGCTTCTCTGGCCCCTTGGAAGGGGTGTGCAAGGCAGGGGGGGGAGGGAGCGGTAAAAGAAGCTTCTTTTGTGCTCTGGGTCCCCCGGCTTGGCAGATCTGCCCTTGACGGAGGAAGGGCATAAGGGCTGGTGACCTTGGGTGTCGCCAGCGTGAACCTTGGGTGAGAGGGGTCAAGTCATCTTTAAGTTCCTAAGGACAGCAGTGACGGGATAATGACTGCCGGGTACCGGGGCAAGCTTTGGGGGGGACCTCAGAGCCCCATTCGGGGTCTACAGGGGTTCCAGGAGATGAAAGAGGGACTTGGGACAAGGGCATAAAGTGCCAGGACACAGGGAATGGCTTCCCACTGCCAGAGGGCAGGGAGAGATGGGATATTGGGAAGGAATTGTTCCCTGGGAGGGTGGGCAGGCCCTGGCACAGGGTGCCCAGAGCAGCTGTGGCTGTCCCTGGATCCCTGGCAGTGTCCAAGGCCAGGTTGGACATTGGGGCTTGGAGCAGCCTGGGACAGTGGAAGGTGTCCCTGACCATGGCAGGAGTGGCACTGGATGAGCTTTAAGATCTCTTCCAACCCAAACCATTCCATGATTTCATAAATAGGATTGTTCTGTGCATCCCTTATGTGCAGGAGCAGAACTGCCCTCTCCTGTCTGGGGGGGAATTCAAGGCAGTGGCTCTGGGCCACTAATCCAGAGCAGAACAGGGGAAGGGAATCTCTGCAGCTTCATCCTGTCCAGATTAGAATTCAGGAATCTCCATGTGTGTCCCTGGGTCCCCCCAGATCCAATACAAGACTCCATCACCACCTCCCCAAGCAGGATAATTTGCATTTTGGATTCTGTTACCCCAGCCCCACTGAGAAGCTGCCTAAAACATCTTGATTTTTTTTTTCCCCCTGCTTATTTTCCCTGCAGAAACTGTGGAAACACATCAAGCACAAGTATGAGAACTGAGCAGCTCAGCAGCAGGAGCCAGCCTGGGGTGGCAACAGGCAGTGCAGGGATGGATTCAGCCTCCTGAAACTGGGAATGGATTCCTGATGAACAGCTCCGAGCCAGGTGCTATCAGCCACCAACTGATATGATGTGAAGCCAGATGGACTCAAGGAGTTCTGCTGCTGTACTTACTGTGCTCAAATAAAATTCCTGCTCCTATCTTGTGTCTGTGTTCACCTCACTCATGCTTTGGCCTCTCTATGCCTCCTTCTTCTCTGGGAGGTGGAGAATCTTTATAAACAGCCCTGTTCCTTAGTTCCAAGGCACCGTCACCTCTTAAAATGGGTTTGAAAGCATTTAGACAGGTGTAGTTCAGTGACAGCCCTTGGCTTCTGCCTGGGAAGGGTGAGAAGCTGTCTGCTTCTAATTGGTCTGTGCACAGCAAAGGGGCTTTAAAATCACTGACAGAATTTTGTGGCTCAGATGTGATGGAAGTTCCTGGTCTGGCCCCTTTCAGAGCTGCAGGTGCTGCTGCAGCCCTGCCCTAACAGCGGAATGTGCTCTGCACAGCTGTAACTTTCACAGGTGATGTGGATCCCTTTCCTAATTATTCCTGTACCTTCTGGATCCTCCCCTGGCTTGAAGAGCAGAAGTGATGTCAGGTTTGTGTGTCACACACCTGCTTCCATCCTGACTGACCCAAAGGAAGGGAGAGGGATCACTCAGTTCCCCCAGCAGCTGGCTCGGAGAAGTCATGGAATGGTTTGGATGGGAAGGGACCTTAAAAGATCGTTCAGTTCCTCCCCTCTAAACCTTCTCTTGCCCTGAGCAGTCATTCCCTTCTCCCTGAAGAGCCCAGCCTTGCCTGGCCCTGTCAAACAGTTCTTTCTACATGGGAAGGGATATTTGGGCACTTCCTGGGGTAATGGCTCAGTTGATTCCTCAGCTCTCAGGTGGCTGTAGGGAGATCTGGCTGAGTGACTCCTCTTCCCACCTTCCCAGCAGCCCCATCTCTCCTCAGTCCATTTTCACTGCTTAGGAGGAATTTCAGCATAGGCTGAGGCAGAGCCCATTAGAGCCAGTGCTCACAGCAGGTTTGTTGGGTTTGCAAATGAGTGCCAAGGGGGCAAAACATTTACTCTGAGAACACAACAGCACTTAAACACTTGTGCTTGTGTTTTTGGAGCCGACCCCAACTACAGCTGTCCCAGTCCCTGCTGTGCTTTAACTATCTCCAGCTTATTTAACAACTTAACTATCTCCAGCTAGTTAAGAAAAAGGTTTAAGCTTTCCTGGGACAATCCCAGGTGAGTGAGTGCAGCTCCCTGTGCTCTGCTGCTGTTCCACATCAGACTGAGCAGGCTCTGAGCAGCAAGAACCAATGCTGAATACAGGATGAGGGGACAGCACTGCAGTGGGCAGCAGGGAGGAGCTGAAGGCATTGGTGCAGAGAGCCAGAGCTGCAGGACAGCAGAGTTATCCCAGCAGGGGATTTCCCTGGATACAGCATTTGGGGATGCTGGTAAATGTAATTTATTTTTCCATTCTCATCATTGGGAGGTTTGGGCAGCACTGATAGGCAAAGAAAAATCTTGGAGCACTCAGGGCTTCCCCTCATTTCATGGCAGTGGGTGTTCTGCTGCATTTCTGCTTCTCTGCAAACAGCCCCACAGCAACTCCAGGCACATTCCTGCTCTCTGCACAACACCAGGCATAAAGGTGTGGACCTTATTACCACCCTACTACCACTTCAGCACCCCACTGCTCCTGCAGCACTGGGATTGTCCTGGAGCACAACCCACTGCTGATTTTCTCACTGTGGGAGTGACAGCCACAGGCACTGCTGCAGTGCAAGAACTGAGTGTGGTGGGGAGATGGCACTCAGGACACATTAACCAGTCGATTAACCAAGCAAAGCCCAGTACCAAGAAGTTCATCAATACCCTCTGTAAGGGCCAAAAAAGACCAACTAAGACATCTACATCTTTTATTTGTACCATCTGTTTTCACAGGCCTCACTCAAGGGACAG
Organism: Certhia americana; assembly: GCA_018697195.1. NCBI lineage: Eukaryota > Metazoa > Chordata > Aves > Passeriformes > Certhiidae > Certhia > Certhia americana. The sequence goes on from CM031871.1 coordinate 13,597,096, forward strand.
AAATCCATAAGGTCTTACTCATCTGAACCCCTGTGGGTCTGTTGGCAGTGGGAATAGCCTGGGCCTTTCTCTGCCACCATGGAGCTGTTTCAGGAAGTTTAGGTGGAGATCAGGGCAAGGTTCTTCCCCCAGAGGGTGCTGGGCACTGCCCAGGGAATGGGAATGGCCCCAAGGCTGCCAGAGCTCCAGAGAGCGTTTGGACAGTGCTGCCAGGGATACCCAGGCTGGGGTTGTTGGGGTGTCTGGGCAGGGCCAGGAGTGGGACTCGTGATCCCTCTGGGTCCCTTCCAACGTGGGATAATCTAAAACTCAAGTTCAGGATAAGGCATTTCCATGGAAGCCATGCTCTCGGAGCTGCCCACTCCAGGGTGTGTAGGGAGGGTGCAAGGAGCCAGTATGAAAATAAAACTCTGCGAATTATAAATAGTATGAAAGGGCAGGAAAGGCTGCTGTAGCCTGTCCCATGTATTGGGTGCAGCCACTGGCAGCCACACATAGGGCAGCTCCTTCCCAGGAACAGGCAGCAGTTCCACAGGGAATGCAGCTCCGTGTGAGCCCAGGTATTGCACACAACATCCATCCCCTGAGCAAAGGGAATGCCAAGGAAATGGAGTCTCCTCGTGGGCAGGGGCGTGGGGATGGGGCAGCCCCTGCCCCTGGAGCTGCTCAGGAAGGGATCATGCCCTTGCTGCGTTTCCTGTCGGCCATGGCCCGGCGGTTGTGGTTGGCTCTTGTGCTTTTGTTTGCTTCTTTCTTCCTCCGCTCCTGCACCGTCTCCCGGTTCTGCCCTTGGCCCTTGGCATTCCCAACAACGGCAGAGCTGTCGTGCTTGTGCCTGCAGCACACAGAGAAGGGACATCACAACAGGCCCACTGCACTCCTGGGGATGAAATCCCAGATCCCCACAAACACCAGGGTGTGAGAGGTTCAGTCTCAGGCCTTGGCACATCCCAGGGTTCCCACAGCAGCATCAGCCACACCACCACTGTGTCCTTCCACACACTGAGCCCATCAGCTGAAAACAGCTATGAAACTGTCCCCAAATCCCTGTGGGAACTGTTGGAGCTCTGGAAGTTGAGCTCTCCAAGATCCTGTCTTGCACAGGGCTCTGCTGCTTGGAGTGACAGAACAAGTGGGAATGGCTTTATGCTGAAAAAGGGGAGATTTAGATTGGGTATTAAGAAATTGTTCCCTGGGAGGGTGGGCAGGCCCTGGCACAGGATGTGGCTCCCCTGGATCCCTGGAAGTGTCCAAGGCCAGGCTGGATGAGGCTTGGAGCAGACTGGGATAATGGAAGGTGTCCCTGCCCATGGCAGGGGTGGAACTGGATGAGCCTTACGGTCCCTTCCCACCCAAACCACTCCATGATTCCAAGCCATGCCTCCCCCTATTCAATGGGATAAAATAACCAGCAGTGAAGTAAAAGGTGGGTGAGGAAGTTCACCCCGCTGTGGTAGGACCCTGACACACAGGAATGTCAAGGAACAGGAGCACCCTCAACAATTCCAGTCAGCAGTAAAACAGCTGCAGAGCCAGAGGGAGATCCTTGCTTACCCCTTCCTGGCAAGGAATGCCTGGCGCCTGGCTTCGGCTCTCTCCCGCAGGACTGCTGGGTCCTGCACAAAGTGGTCCTACAAGGAAGCAAGGGAACAAGTCAGGAAACTCATCAGCACCATGCAGAAGCCTGGAGAAGAGAGGATTCTGTTGGGAACAGAGTGAATTCCTAGTTCATTACCTCTGGACCAGTGGGATTGGTGTCAGGGACTTTAAACACAACACCTGGCACAAAACCCGCCTGAAAACCTTCCCAAAAACCTTCCCACACCATGGCTACTCCCAGCACATCCATGGAAACAGAGTCAGTGTCCCTCACAGTGCTCTGCTGGCACTGTCTGTCTCTAGGATAAAGCAGATTAAATCTCCCCACGGAGGAAGTGTCACTGCTCCAGCACAGATAGGCCAGGAAGCAGTGGAGAGCTGTCCTTGGGGACACATCAGAGCCCAGCAGCCACTGAACAGCAGCTCAGACCCTGCTGCTGCTCAAAGATGCCCTCTCTGAAACAGGAAATCTGCTCCACATCACCCGCAGGTGAAGCAGGGAAGAAATATGGTAAATCTTAATGCAGCTAAATGTCACCTTTGTTCTTTCCTTTTCAGCTTCCTCTTCCTCCTCTTCATCCTCTTCCTCTGTCTCCTGTCCTTCCTCCTGTCCTTTAGGTCTCAAGACCTGAGGAATTGTGAATGGCCTTGGAATTAAGACACAAATAGTTAGAAAACAGCACAGCCATGAAGATTTCTCTGAACAGCACAACCTTCTTGGTTTGCATTATGTCTTTAAAAAGATGAGACTCTACAGATTTCATGGACTTCATTTTCCTGAACAAAAAACCCCAGGAGACCCAGGAGTTAATGCCACATTCCTATGGGTAATTAACAAACACACACTCTCCACTGGGGAATGTTCACTATGAAATTGTCACTGAAAATAATAATAATAGTTTAAGAAAGACATCCCTGAAACTTCACAAGGAATTTCTCCACAGAAACAACTGCTTCCTTTGGGAAATGGGCATCCAGACACAGCCACAAGGCAGTATTAAGGAGTATCCTTTGCTAGGCTTTACCTCAGCAGACAGGGAGCATCTGTTGTACAGGACAAATTTAGACAGAACATTCATTCTCAGCCAGTGCTGTGCTCCAAACCCCCTGACCGGTCAGGGCTATCCAGGGAGCCCCAGTTCCATTGCTGTGCCCCAGTTTCCTACAGGGGGAAAATCCCTGGAGAAATTCATCAGGCTTTATGAATCACTCTGGACATGCAGAGCGAAGGGCCTGGGGGTGGAGGAAGAATTTACCACATGCCTATAACTCTTCTTTAACATAAATATGTGTTGGTGTTTAAATTCCACTGGAATTCAGACCCACCATTCCACTGCCAAAGAAATAAATGTAAAACCAGAAAAGCATTTGTTATGTCAAACCAACAGATCCAGTTTTCTGCAGTGACACCCACTAATTGTTTCTAGGGGCAGTGAGACCTGAAAGAGGGGAAAACACCTGGGTGCCATAATCTTATAGACAAAAGAGCCTCAAAGCTTAAATTAGGTTTGAGGTTAGGAATGGTGACATCTTTATAATACATCCAAATTCAAAAGGCGACTTTCAGAAATATTAAAGCAGCTTTTAAACCACACATTTTCTAAAACAAGTGTTCTCCAGCCTCCATCCCCACTAACCCTTTGCTTCCTAAAAGCTAATTGTGTGCAGCAGTCAGTGATAGTGCAGAGTGCATAGTGCAGCCCATCAGGGACTCAGTTCCAGCTGTCAGCACTCAGAGAGGATTGGCAAGGAAAAGTCTGGTTGTAAAATTTCCCAAATTTTGAAGTTTTCCTTTGCTAACCAGCCTATTTAGGTTGTCTAGCTCCACTGATTTTCCAAGACGTTTTTCCCTGCTGCAGGGTAGTTTCTCTAAGAAGAAGCACTACTGAGTACAAGTTTCCACACATGGCAAATTGCCCTCTTGGATTTGCTGATAAATTGAGGCAATGGCTGAATGGAAATTGGAAAATATCCTGGGCACACTCTGTTTTCCTTTGCAACACATTCTTGAAGTTAGGAATTGTTTGGCTAGGAATTTAGTTCCTATTTATGTACAGCCACTTTTCATTGAAGCTTTTTGCCTCAAGGGTGCAATCACTTTGTGTTCAAGGAATAGTCTGCCATGGGAACACTGCCTATCCACAGGAGAAGGGAGATCCAAACCTTCCTCCTTGCACATCACAGTGAAAACAGACAAAGGGGTTGTTAAAAAGACTACAACATAATATTGACTTTCGTATTTATGTATTAGCCCTTGCATGTTAGTGTTGCTCATAAGTACTTGGATACGGTGCAATGTATAACTCTATTTAGCTGTTTGTTAGTATAACACAATCTAACAGTTTTAATGTGTACTGTGTAGCTTATAGAAATAATAGTGTGATGAATGTATTGTACCATGGGTTTAGCAAAACACTACATGTTAAGATGCTTCTATGTAACCCAACAAGTAGTACAAAACTATTAGATTGTTTCCTCCATATCTGCTGACGGACCTTTCCAAGTGATAACATGTCACAAACCAGAGCACCAGAAAATAATTACGGAATAACATGTCAGACTCGAGGAAAACATGCTAAATCCTTATCAGAGGATGTAATACAACCAGATGAAGACACAAGAAGAAATAAAACATATTGACCTGATTCACAGGATGTCATGTAGATAAGTCAGAATGTAAAGAAGAGATTCTGAAACGTCAAAAACTCACAAGAATGTTTGAATAATGTATGAAATACATGAATATGCATGTACCTCAGTAATGTAACAGTATATAGATAACACTGTCTGAATGTACGGGTGTGTTTTCAGGCAAACAGCCAGAAACACCTCAGCATGCTGAACGCTGTCCTTTTTTATCCCTTATTAAACTTTAAAAATTCTGGAGCGTGAACTTCGTTTTTCACAGGGTGGTTTGAAGCTCTCGTGGAGGAACAGAGCCCAAAGCAGCAGTTTCCCAGGTTTGTGGGAACCAGAGAATTCCGTGGTGATTCTCCCGTGGCTCCCTCCCTCTCCCCTCAACATTCACCTCCTGGAGATGAGCTCGTCATCCGAGTCAGCGTCGTTAGCGCCCACTTGGTTGCCATCGTAGGTGTCATCGTACTCGTCCTCGTAGTGCTCGTCTGTCGCAGCCAGGGGCAGCTCCTCCAGCACCACGCTGTACTGGCTGTAGCGCTGCCTCTGCTCCCTCACCAGCCGCTTGTCATCCACCAAGCTCCGCGTCGTGTCCTTCTCCCTCCTGCTCGGGAACGGGGCAGGAAAAGGCAGGAGTCAAAACCTTCCCTGGAAACTGCTTTTTCCCCTGTTAGCCAGTGGAATGTGAAGCAATGCCAAGTCTCATCCCCAGTGCCACACAGGCCCTCCTCACCCCACCTATTGGCCTGCTGGTTTATACAATCAGGGAACGGTTTGGGCAGGAATGGATCAAAAAGCTCATTTTATTCCATCCTCGCACTTTCCACTGTCCCAGGCTGCTCCAATCCCCAATGTCCAGCCTGGCCTTGGACACTGCCAGGGATCCAGGGGCAGCCACAGCTGCTCTGGGCACCCTGTGCCAGGGCCTGCCCACCCTCCCTGGGCACAATCCTTTCCCAATATCCCACCTAATCCTGCCCTCTGGCAGTGGGAAGCCATTCCCTGTGTCCTGTCACTCTAAGCCCTTGTAAACAGTGTCCCTTCCATCTTTCCTGTCAGCCCCTTCAGGCCCCGGCAGGCCACAATTAGGTCATCTCAGAGCTTTCTCTTCAGGCTGGACAATCCTAATTCTCCCAGCCTTTCCTCACAGCAGAGCTGCTCCATCCCTCTGACCATCCTGGTGCCTCCTCTGGTCTCACTCCAGCAGCTCCAGGTCCTTCCTGTGCTGGGCCCCAAGGCTGGATGGAGTGATCCAGGGTGGGTCATTTGGACCAGGGCTGTTTGGCCACTAAAAAAGAGCAGGAATTGGAGACCACCACTATCACTTCAGACAGAGAGGAAGCTTTCACAGGAGGCCAAATGCAATTCTATTCCAGATTAAACTTGGCAAAGGTGCATGGAGCACAAATGTGAGGGGAAAAGGACAAATGTAGACGGAGAGATCAAAAAAATAATCAGTGCAGGTGAGGATGAGAATAAACACAACTCCCAAGGCAAAGAAAAAAACAGTACATTGTGGTTCAACCTCTCAGAACACTGCAAGGGCTTGTTTTTTAAATTTAGAAGGCAAGTAAATTATAGTCATTTTAAAGAAGGGAAGGCCAAGAAACAGAGGGATTAAAAAGCAGCTGCTGAGTGTCTCAAGCAACACAAGCATGAGCTCTGAAGTTCCATTTTTCAGACCAGCCAAGTACATATTTACAGTAAAGCAACGGAATTCTGCTGTCCAGCATTCCCAGGGCAACTTGCAGCCCCAGGAGTCCATCAGTGGATTTTATCAGAGAAAGGACCTGTCCAAGGCAGTGGCATCGACTCAGGAAGGGACAGACTGAGGGGGATGTGATCCAGCAGCCCCGATTTTCATTTGGAATCTCAAAACAAAGGAAGTTTACAGCTGGAGGTAGTTCCCTCTCTGCCATGACTCACTGCCTGAATTCAGCTGCACAATGCCCTCCCAAGCACGTGGTGAGCTCACCCATCCCGGGATCTCTGGGATAACACCTCCTAGGGGAATTCAGCTGAGGCTGAACCCAGCACCTGGGAATTGCTTCCTGTCGAGCTGGTCTGATGACTGCAGAGGAGCTGTAAGAAATGGTCTGGGCACCAATCCCAGGAAAAACAGTGGGATAGCTCCTCTAGTCCCATGGAGCTCAGGACATGCTCTAGCTTCAGGAGACAGATTCAGCTGACAGCTAGGGCTGGACAGGCACAGACAAGTGCCATTATTTTTCAGGATCAGCAGAGTCTGTGTTGGCACATTCATTTCCTTGTGTTTGATTCCCTCCCCATCCTGGCTGGATTTCTCTTTCTCAAGCACAGACCCTGCCCCAAACTGCTGATGCTGAGAGTGACCAGAACAACCTGCTCTGGCTCTTTAGGCACTAAGGTGACACCAGGCTTAGCAACAGCCTCCCAAAGACATCAGAATTTGGTGAGCAAAAGGTATTTAGAAGGAGAAAAAAAATTTAAATATTTGATACAATTCAAATCCAAAGCAGATCTCAGACTAAGCTTGGAGAGCCTTGTTACCACAACACTGGGGTGAACCTTCAGTTCTGAATATTAAATCCTGGAGACAAGGTACTGAAGCTTTTCCTTGGATTCAGTTGGATGTGGCCGTCTTTGGGCATTGCTGATCTCCAAGTTTTAAACTACTCAAACTACTAATATGTCTGGAGTCCAGCAGAGTTTTCCCAAATGTTCTGAAATGAAGGGACACAAACGACACCAGGAAGAGCAGCAGCAAGAGGATAATCCCAAGAGGTCACATAACTACAGCAGGCGAGAGAACTTCTCCAGGAGTGAGAGGAGGCACCTCTGGAGGGTAGTGCCATGGGAGCAGATCCCAGAGGCCAGCTCAGGGATGATTTACAGCTTCCAAAGCTCTCCAAGTGATCTGCAGAGGGAGCTCCGAGCAGGATATTCCAGCCACTGGGATGCTCTGTGCTGAACTCGGTGCTCTCTGGCCTTGACCAGCTGCTGCAACAAGGCTTTGGGAAATAGGGAATACCCAGCACATCTATGCAAGGCTTTGGGAACCAGGGATAACCTGTACAATGTCTCACAGAGCAAGGCACCACCATGAGGAGAAAGGTTCTGTCTGTGAATTCTCAGCTATGGACACTACAAAAGTCACAGCCTTGGCCAGAGAAAAAAGAAATTCTTTTCTTGCTCAGCAAAGACAGGATCAGCACTGTGGCACTGCACTGAAGAGCTGGGACACTGGACTTGGGGACAGAAGTGTTTTTTTTCCTAGAGTTTGATGCAACTTTGCAACTAAAACCTTAACTGGGAGCTCTCAGGTCATGTGACTCCAACTCCAGTCAGACTTTAAGTTATCTGCTGTGTAAATACATCCCAACATTAAGATCACACTTGGCTGGTTAGAGGAGGTGTTTAAAGTCCAGTGGAAGATGTCCCTGCCCATGGCAGGGGGTGGAACAAAATGAGTTTTACGGTTTCTTCCAACCCAAACCATTCCATGATTCTGTGATATGTTTTAAAGAATCTGGAACAAAGGAACCACACCACAGAGTTGACATCAGTGGGAGCCACCACCACACACCCAGCTAGGCAGAAAGCAAAGTGAAAACTGGGGGTGTTTTGTAGAAACCTCTGCTCATGGCAGGGGGATCCCTGCTCATTGCAGGCAGATTGACTAAATGACCTTTAAAGGTCCCTCCTAACCCAAACTTCTCCAGGAGTCCAAATGCCCTTCTGCAGGAAGCTCTACAGCAGCAGGAACAACAGAAGTAGTCTATGGCACCGAATGTTATCAGACGTTGAAGTAGATGGATATTGAATCTTCCCTTGGCTCTAAATCAAATCATTAGTTACTCTCAGCTCTGAGTCACAGTCCCAGGCTCAGGGATGGTGCTTTTCAAGGTTTGTTGTTCAGTGCAAGTTTAACATTAAGCCCGAGGAGCAAGAGCCTGACATTACAAATGAACTTGGCAGAGCAATCTCCAGCAGCAGACACAGGAAAGCCAATTAGGAAAAACACTAAGTGAAACCAACCCCTTCGTAATATTTCATTTTACTTTCCCAGACAAACAGGTGGGAAACATTTTTGATAAGCCTTCCCCCCCTGCCAAAACATTCCTGCAGAAGGTTTTTAGGAGAGATAAATGTGCAGGTTCCCAGGTGTTTGTTCCTCCTGACAGGCAGAGTTAATGACTGAGTGCCAACACTCACCTCTTGCCTTTCTGGATCCGAGACACATCCACTGCATCCCTGCTGAAAACATCAAACTCATCATTCTGGAAAACGTTATAGCGAGAGCTGACCAGAGGGGTAGGGTCTGGCTTCAGCTGCCTGTTAAAAAACAAGGAAAGAGAATAACAAAAGTGAAGTGAGGAACAGAAATCCTCTCCCTTCTCTAAGCCTTTGGTTTATCCTTTGTCAGTCCCAAAACAATCCCGAGTAGACCAAGAGGTGCTGGCTGAGTCACAGGGCACAACTCCTTCCCTTCCCAGCCACGCTCTGGCACAAGCAGGGCACTTCCCAAAGCTTGGATCTGAGAGGAAACAAAAGGAACTCACAGAAAAACAAGAGAAAATTCTTCTTTTCATTTCAGAGTCTATCAAACCATGCAGGACAACAGAATATTCAACAGACTGCCTGGTCTCAACACAGTGACTCAGTGAAGACAAATGCTAAGTGTGATAAATTACAGGTTGGAAAAAATTCCAATAATTTGTTGCTGCTGATTTCAAGATATTTATCTCCCTTGTTAAATCTTTCTCGGGGTTCCAGGTTTATGTTTGTTCAACTTGTAAGTCAAAAGACTGTACTTTTGACATTCATTTTGGTGGAGCAGACAGCTCAGCTGGGCAGCTACAAACGCTGCTGTCCTCCCCTATAAATCAGCAGAGGTCAGAATTCGACATTTCCTATCGAACCAGCAGCTTTGTTTCAAGATGCAAAAAGCAGGAAGAAAAAAAATTCAGCTCTAGCTTGTGGAACTGCTAGCTTTGCAGAAAAACCAATCCTTCCTAAAGCCCATCCTGCACCAGTAGTGCCAAAGTCAGCAGATCTGACTGCGGGAACACAAAGATTGTTGCAAAACTAAGATTTTTTTTACATCATTTTTCTGATAAAGATGCTTTCCTTTAATGCAACAGTGAGACAGTCTGCCCGTAACTCCATGAAATGTGAACAAACAGCACATTCACATCCTGATGTACTGTCAGGAACTGCTGGTGCAGCACAAACACACACTCACAGCTGCAGGCAAACTCCAACAACTCAATCCTGCCACCAGCTACAAACCATCCCTTGTCAAATCCAGGAAAGCAGGATGAGCCTGGCAAGTTTGTCAGAGGGAACATAAAAATGTATCTGAATTGTTGTGTCTTCACTCACAAAACAACAGTCTGTTAAATAACCATATTTGACCCTGTGTGTTGAATTCCAGCTAACTTGGCTCCTCTGAAGATGCTCTTTTCCTGAAGGACAGCTGGGATTTTCACACCTATGACAACAAATGCTGCAGCAAAATAACTTTTGAAGGCAACATATTCTATTGCCCAGCATTCCATTCCATTCTATTCTATTCCATGTACAAGTGGTTGTGTCCACTGTCACAAAACATAACCCAGCATCTCCTCTACCCCAACACTGAGCAGCAAAGGTCCCACTCCTCTGCAGGGAGTGGCAAGGAGGGCAGAAAACTGGTGATAGGTGACAGTCAGAAGCTCTCGCTGCAGTTGCCTATCTCAAATATGCAAATTCTTAGATCTCTACAAGTGTTGAGCCTTCAGTGAGGACATTTGAGACAGAAACAACCAGAGGTTGTCCCACACCTTTGCATCCTTCGGTCCAGCTTATCCAGGTATGGCACCAGCTTATCTTCCAGGATGTTGTTGATCACCTGCTCCGTGTCATATCCATACTCCTGCAGGCAGGCCAGAATGAATCCCTCTCCAAGGTCTGGCAGCAGATCCTTCACTTGGGAGATCAGGGAATCCAGCTCCACACCAGACACGCAGGTCACGGGCGCGGCCGCAGCACCAGCACACTACGGACACCAAACACAACTGGTGGGCACTGGGGAGGGACAGAGCTGAGGCAGGCACTGTGCACAGAAACACAGGCAAAGCAGCTCTCTGGGCTGTCAGGGTTTAAACACACAAGTCCAAGACTGGAGCCAGAAGAGAAATCAGCTGTTTAAACTACACGAGGTTTCCGACACAGATTTAGGCACACAGCTACTTTTGCCAGTCCCTGAGTCAGCAAGGACACCCTGGAGAATCCCTTCCTTAAATAAGAGGCGAGCTCTGCATTTCAAAAATATGCACATGAACTGCAGGGATGAAGCAGAGTATTTGAATAATCCCCAGCAAGGGAAAACCCAAGCCATGAGAGCTGGAAGCAATTTGCTCAGAGATAACTCCGGATTCAGGTGTAGCTTCAGTTCTCATTTCCCAAGGCTGCCTGGAGATCCAGCAAAGGTCAGAAATGACACCAAATCTCATGCTGTCCCCAAAGCTGAGCAAATCAAGCCTGTGCTCACAGACAGAGGAAGGCCAGGAAGAGCAGAGCCCCCAGGAAGAGCAAAGCCCAGTCCCACCACAGAGCTGTACCCACCTTATCCTCCAGGGCACATGCAGCCCCCAGATCCTCCCCGTCCTCAGGGGTGCTCTCCACTATCGTTGAAGCTCCGTTGGATGCTGCTGGATCTTTAACAGCTTGTCTTTTTTTCCTGTCTACCCCTTCCCAGGCACTTTCCACTGCTTGGAGAATATAGGCTGTCCTGGTTTCATCTCTAAGAGCCCAGCATTAAGGACATTCCTGGATGCACATGTTCAGGGATCACCTTGAAGTAACTATGGGATTGTCAGTGATATCCAAACATGTGCCTGCATCAACACTCACAAAATCCACACAACGGCTTCAGTGGGAAAGGACCTTAAAGCCCACCTTGTCCCACCCCCTGCCATGGGCAAGAACAGCTTCCATTAGATCAGGCTGCTCCAAGCCCCATCCAGCCCAGCCTTGGCCAAATCCAGGGATGGGGCAACCTCAGCCTTCTCTGGGCAACAACTCCCCCCTCTCCTTTTTTTTTTCTGTTAAGGGAAAACTTTCCAGTACTCCTTGCCAGTCATGCAGCTTAACCAGAGGCAGAAATGTCACTGGTGTGAAGGAATCTAGGAGCAGCCAGGTGTGCAAAGCCCAAGGATACAGTGCAGAGGATGCCTGCTGGAGCAGACTCACATCATCCTCAACAGGGAACAGCTCGTCATAGTCACGGAGAAATCTGAAAACACAGGAGCAAGTTTAATCAGTGGAGCTCAATTAATTACTCCTACTGTGCCTCTCTGACTGTGCCAGTGCTCAGGTTGGAACAGAGAACATCCCACCCAATGCTGGATTTCAGCCATGCCTGATTTTGGTCCCACTACACCACTGCAACACTCCTCAGGTGTGAGGGCTGGAACCCAGTGCTGCATTACAGGGAAAATCTGCTTTACCATGTGAACGTGCTCAGAATGCCAGAATGGGCAGGAGGGCAAGATGGAATTCCCAGTTCTACCACTTCTTTTGCATCTCCAGCATTAGTGTTTAATATTTTTCTGGTCTGGTCAGCCCAGCTGGAAAGCACAGATCAGTAATAACAGCCTTACTTGTCAAGGGAGCTAATGGCTAAATTGCTCTTCTCCTCTTTGAGAGGCTGGATTAAAGGGAGTGAAGAATAGCATTTCTCAGTGCCAGGGTCTGTGCTGCAGGCTGAAATCCTCTCACTGCACTTTTTCCAACTACTTACAATGATTTCTGACTCCCAAATGCCTCGTAATGCTGCCTCAGGCAATTCTGCTGTAAAGAATGGCAGAGGAAGGAGCTGAGCCCCCCTCGGGCCTCTTGCCCGCCACACTCACCTCCTTTCCTGAAGCACTGAGGTGAAGATCTGCAGAAATTCCTCAATAAATGGCTGGATATTCTCACAGCTGCAGGAAACACAGCACAGTGAACACTCAGAGCTAAGTCTGCCAACATTTGGCCCCACCAGCCAAACCACTCACATTTACACACCAAGGGAAAGCCCCACTTGAAAAGAGATTTCAGGCCACATTTGGCTTTCACAGGAGCAGAGAGGCAAATGGAAGCAAGTGGTTTTTAAGGCTTCAGCAAACATTGCAGCACTTAGATCTAAAGCTGTATCACACCTAGAATTAGATCTAAAGCTGTATCACACCTAGAATTACAAGTTTTCAGACAGACTTTACAAATAGTTTGATGCCTCAGACTTGCAGTGAGAAGAAAAGGGTGTGTAGTTTTTGTAATTGTGCCTTTATGATGTCTTGGGATTACAACAGTGAACCTCCAAGAAAGTTTGAGCTCACCTGTGCAAGAACACCTGCCAAGCAAACTCCTGGGTGCTGCTGAGGCTCCAAGCCTTGTTCCAAGGCACTTTTGGGTGGGAAGGGACCTTAAAGCCCATCCAGTTCTAGCCCCTGCCATGGGCAGGGACACCTTCCACTATCCCAGGGTGCTCCAAGCCCCATCCAACCTGGCCTTGGACATTTCCAGGGATGCCCAGCTTCTCTGGGCACCCTGTGCCAGGGCCTCCCCACCCTCCCAATACTCCTGACCTCTGTCTGTGGGAAACCATTCCCCCTTGTCCTGTCACTTCAAGCCCCTGCAAACAGTCTCTTTCCATCTGTATTGTTGGTCAATAAGCTGTATTGACCTCCAGGTCTTGGAAGGTCACAATCAGGTCTCAAGGTGTTATACATGATCAAAGTTTGTGAAAGCCACACACTGGGGTCAGAAAGCTCATTGGACCTGGTTCACCCCAGAGATCCTGGATGAAACAGCTCCATCTGGAACATTCCTGATACACAGGACAACAGAATTTGACCTTAGCCAAGTCTTTGGCTACAATCCCAAATCTTGTCAGAGACAAATAGCAGTCTCTGTTCGTTTTCTCCAGTAAATTTGTAAATGAGAAGCAATTTCTCCCACAAAGCAATCAAATAATTGGCGAGTTGCACAGAGCCAAGTGCCAATACCTGCTCTCTAGGATGGGCTGCAGACAGACTTGGTTTATTAGGATGTGAAAAACTTCTATCATCTTCTTTCTGGAGTGCGAAATTCTCCTCCACAAATCAGCAAAAACACTTCAGAGAGAGCAAAAGACACTGTTGGTGTCAGCACAAGAATCTGTAACACACCTTTATGCCAGAGTTAATCCTCTAGAAGAAGAATTTCATTAGGAGAATCATTTCCTTGATTAAGAGACCAGATATTAGACACTTTTCATGGTCATTAAGGAAAATCCATGCTCCAAAAAAGCTGGTTTCAATCCCAGTTGTCCTGGCAGCTCCTTATACAAGACCTCCACCATACCAGCACAGCCTGTGCCTTACAGTGAGACTGAGCTACACAGACATATCCTTCATGTTCTCACACTTTGTTACAATTTGAATGCACCTCCCACCAAATTCCTTCTTACACTGCACTAAAAATGATTTGTCATCCCACTGCCCAGGAAAACTTGGAATTACAGGAGTCATCTTTTCAGAGCTCTTTGAAGCAGCATAAAAAAAGCCAGGCTCCTCAGGGATGGGTAAAGCAGCACAAAGTGAATTTTTAACTAAGCCCTGGGAAGTCTCACTGAAGATCCAAAGGAAGCCTTTGCAGGAATTCTCACCTGTTATCTTCATAATGCCTCTTCTTGATTGCAGATTCCAGCTCAGGAATTGCCAGTTCATAAAATGAAGCTAATCTGTACAAAGGGGGAACAAACCTGTATCTGTCAGCTGAGATTCCAAAAATCATTTACTAAAAGGCAGAACAAGTGGCTGATTTCATTAAACCCTCCTCACCAACAGTACCCATGAGCATCACCTCATTTTGGTATTTTTGCCCCAAAACAGAAGCAAACACACCACAAAGGGCAGCACTCTAAGGAAATCACAGAGAGGTCTTTGAAGAGGTAGGAAAGAAAAGCATTTGAGAAGCATCCTGGTGCTGATCAGAACCATCTGTTCAACCCAGAAAAACCCCCACCACAGATCTGCAGCGTGCAAAGACCCAACACTCACAGAATCACACAAGCCTTCATGTTGGAAAAGCCCCCTGAGAGCATCAAGCCCAACCATTTCCCAGCAATGCCAAGGCCAGCACAGACCCATGTCCCCAAGTGCTACATCCAACTGGCTGTTAAATCCCTACAGGGATGGGAACTCCACTGCTCCAGACAGTTGTGCCAGGGCTGGACAGCCCTTTCCATGAAGAAATTCCCTAATAACCAACCAAAACCTTTCCTGGCACAGACTGAGGCCCGTTCCTCTCACACCTTGTCACCCTCTCCCAGGCACTCAGCTTTTGCCAAACCTCACTGATATTCTCTAGCACAAAACTTGGGCATAACGTCAAAGGTATTTGTTTTCAGACCTTGAAGAACTATTTCTCTGAAATACTTTGTGTTTCCCTTGCTTTGGGTCCTACAGCAGGAAGTTCTTTGTTGTGGGAATCATTTTAGGTAAAGGATTTTTGGGAAAGTTATAAAGCAGGCTTCAGGAGCAGAAAACAAGAGAAAGCTTAGAGTTATGCTTTTTGTCCATAACTCATCCCTCTCCACCCTTCCCAGAGCACAGCAAGTACTGTTCAGCTGACTTTGGAAATTGTCATGGATGCTTGACACATAGATAATGACACACATAGAACAGAAAATCCACACAGCCCTATATCCATGTATGCTGAATTCCCGTAAGAGAGAACCCAGCAGCCTCTGCATTAAATCTGTCTCCTCATTTAACAATGGGACAGGACACAGTAGCACATTCAGCATTTTGACACGGCCAGGACAAGCTCTGCCCACACTCCAAGACATACCTGTAACAAAACTCGTGTTTTTGGAAGGTCTGGCAAGCCAAGGGAAAGACATCAAGAAAGGCCCAGAGAGTTGTGCAGGTGTCACATAAATACAGCACAATGTCCTTCAGCTCCTGTGAGGGAAAGAGCAGTTACTGAGGGAAGAGCCAGGCAAGTTTTCCCAGCAAGGACACAGAATATTGGGGCCAGGCCTCCTCCTGACTACACAGAGTCTGTATCAACCATAAACCTCTTACAGGGTCTGGGGGCAGAGACAACATCTCTCTAAAACGCCTATCCTTTAAAGATCTATAATGCAATCCTAACTGTCTGCTTTCATTAAAGATCCTGTGAGATTATAAGAATCCTCATCAGATCCTGTTCTGGACAGTGGTTTTGCCCTCAATACACCCTCCATATATGAATTCTTCCCCATGCAGCACTTTCCATGAAGCACTGCATGGCAGAAACATGGGAATCAAAGGGATGTTTTCAGCAGTCTAGTCCAGTGCAAGCTGCTTTTCCAAGGCAGCTGAAACAAACCGAATGACACACTAAATGATAGTTTCAAACTATCATTTATCAATAAATCATAGTTTGAACTGATAGTTTGTTCCCACACACAAACTGAAAGACTAAGGTTTTGCAGAGGACCACATTCACTGTCTCTGTTCAGTCCCCAGCACATAAACTCCTCTTAATTAACTACAGTTAAATAACACTGTTGTTAAAACACACATTTCTGAAGCAAAAAAAATCAGCTCTAATCACTGCCAGTTCAGTGGAGACTTCTGACAGATATTCTGTTACATTATTTATAAGCTGGTTAAGCAAAAAAGTTGGCAGGTTTAAAACTATCCACGTTCCAAAGGATATGGTCGAAATGAATCAGCTCATGGTGGAAAGGTTTTATCATCATGTCCCAGGACAAAGAGTGCAACAATGGCACAGAACCATGAACTGCAGGAGCTTTTGGGAACAGAATGATCCTCTGTGGTCTGTTCAGCATGCAGGAATACAGAGAGTTCAGTCCTACCTGGAGGGGCATGTTCCCTGCAGTCACACTGACTTTCTCTTCCAGTTTCTGGGGCTCAGCAGAGGCCCCTTCACACTGCAAACCACACTTGTGCAAAATATTGTTGAACACCTAAATCAGGAGAACAGGGCAGTGTTAACAGACAGGAGCCAGCAGTGGGACACAGCAGAGAAGGCCAGAAGCTGAACAAAGGTGGGAGGGAAGAGTCTTCAAGTAATAATTTTAGATAAACGTTCAAAACCTCCCTAACACATATTAACAAATGAGGGAAAGGGAGAAACATCGAAGTCACAGGAGTTTTAGGCTGGGTACTAGGGAAAGTTCTTTCCCCAGAGGGTGGTCAGAGCTCAAGGCATGTTTGCACAATGAGTGGGATTGTTGCGGTATCTTTGCAGGGCCGGGGATTGGGCTTGATGATCCTTGTGGGTCCCTTCCAACTCAGGATATTCCATGATTTCATGAAATACAATCTGCCCGCTTACAATGTTCCCTTTCCACTCTCCAAGCTATGCCACATTCCCAGATGAAATCCCAGCAGGAAAGCAGTACCTGGAGGACAGTGGGCAGAGTTTCATCAAGGTCACTGAAATAACTGGGCTGCTGAGTGAAGATATTTCCTGAAAAGGAAGAGAATTTCCATCAGCTCGCAGATTGATGCCAATAAGCAAATTTGCACCAGAAAATGGTATTTGTTATTGCTGACACTCCCCAGACACACCTACTGACCACGTGGGACACAGCCCACCCTCACTCCTCAGCTCATGCACAGGCCCTGCTCCCAAAAAGCTGATCCATCAGCTCTCCAATGCCACTGGAGACCCAGCAATGGGAATATGCTCATCAGAGCAGAGCAAATGAGATGTCAGATGATTCACGCTCCAGGGGCTGAATCAATGAATAATGCAAATACTATCACTGAACAACCCCAGCTCCTTTATTTGACAACTGGAGTTGACTTTTAATTACTGATAACAGTTCAGCACACACCAGGAGATGTGCTGCCGAATATTTCTTAAAGGTAATGAGGCTTTAGTAACACCTGCTATTATTTTACTAGGACTCCATTATCTTTACAAAATACTCCACTGAGAAATGCCATATCATAAATTCTCACCAAGTAAGCACTGAGGCTCCCATTTTCCTGGGAATTGCTGCTCAGATTATGAAAATTAAGAGTTCTCCAGCAAGGACAGAGATATGAGACAAGTTTCAGATAAATTTATACCCTGAGAAGAACCTCAAGTTTATGGAGATATGAATTGCACACCAGAACTGCTCACACCATTACTGTCACGACATAATGAAATAATCAGGTGAGCAAATCCTTTGTCACCTGCATGCAGCATACTTGTGTGGCAATAATCAAGAGCATAATTCAAAGGAGGCTTCATTACTTAGTTCTGTTTTGGAATATTTTAAGACCAAGATAATCTAAGTTTCACATCTGAAAAGGAAGTATCTATCTTGCCATGCCTGCTTTCCATCTCTGAGGCTTGATGGAGGGATTTAGAAGCTACTGAAAAAGGATAAAAAGATTAAAAATGCAATGGTTTATCTAAGATTTTCTGGCTGGAAATCTGTCTGCACCACATGATCTCTAACACTTCTCATGTTAGTGAACTTGGAAACGAGACAAAAGTAACTACCAAAGAAATGGAAAACCTTCATCCCATGAGCTGCAGACAAAGTGGGTTAGAATTCAGGAAGAGCTCACTTAATCCAAGGGTAGATATTCTTCCACTCAGGTGCTCAGGTGATGTTAAAGATGACAGGATTGGGAAGGGAGCACAGGATAAATGGAGAAGCTAAATCAATATGCTCCACCTTCACTCCTCAGCATCCATGGCTGGATGTTCCTCCCTGTGTACTCACCACTAAGGCTGTGTGTACAGACACAGAAATCCAGGGATAAGCACAGCTTGAGCAAGGCTCTGAAGTGTTTGTGGTTTGGAAGCTCTGGATACATCAATGTCTGCATTGAAGTTTCAGCTTCTCCCCCTTCCCACAGCAGTGATTACCTCACACTGAATGTTTCACTTGGCTCCCAGCTCTGGGAACAACAGCACTCACAGCTGGACTGGCTCCATCTCCCAACCCTCCTCCCTCTTTCCCATTTCTGCCAGGGTTTTACAGAGCCCCACATTCCTTTTACGAGGGCTGAGGACACATTCAATTGGCACAGGAAACAACTGAGCCTGGGTTTATGTCTAACAGCATGAGCCTAGCTCAGGGGAGCAAAGGAGGACTGAAGCTTTCCTTGGAACAAGCAAAGTACACATGGAAAAAGAAAAGCACAATCTGATCTAGAAATGACAGATCTTAGTTGCTACCGAACAATTAATTTTCAGAGCAGTTTCACTGGTATAAACCCCACTAAGTTACTTGTCATACAAGCAAGAGCCTTAATAGAGCAATTGTTCCTTGGCTTTTACTGACCAATCATCTTCTGGAGCAGGAGGCCATTTCCTTTTCCAAAAAGGACACAGAGATCCAGAATCTTGGGGATATCAAACAGGAAGTTATTGTAAATAATTTTTCCAAAGACAGAGGGAGTGATAAAATGATCCTACAAAAACAGAAAAAAAAAAGGATTTTAAAGGATAATCCATATCTTGCTCTGCAGTAACTCCAGCATTACAATGACACCTGCAAAAACATTTCTCAAAAGTATATTAAGGAATTTATTTCATAGAAGGCAGCAACTCTGCTTGAAAGAGTCTTTGTGGAGCCATCTATTCCCACATTCCTGTCCCTGCCACACCAGGAACCACACTGATCCCTCCACCAGCAGGTGAATTAATCTTCCTTAAAGTTCTACAAAAAATCTCCCTACATGTCCTCAGTTCCTAGCCTGACACCAGAACAGCTCAGCTCAGGAGCAGGAATGAGTAACCAGGAACAGGGAGAGCCTGAGATTCTTGTACCCTGGGAGAGCAGAACCCAGCACCAGAGACAGAGAACCAGGGACAGGCAGGGAGGAACCCCAGAACTGCAGCTCTACATGACAACTGCTGAACACTGTGCCAAGAACTCATCACACTGAAGGCATTTCTTACAAAAATTCTAGATAAGAAAAATTCCATTGTCTGACACTGAGAAACAGGCAGCTGAAATGTGATTTTGGATTTTCAGAAGCCCAGTTTGCCTGTGACAGCAAATGTTTTCAATCCCAGTGAAAGGCAGGGCACATTCCCCCTGCTGAAGCAGAGGGATGGGGCTCACTGCTGGCCAGGCTCCCTTTCCAGAACTCCTGCTGACTCCTGCATGACAATGGACTATTCATTCCCTGCAGGTCACTCAACTAGAAAATGGTTTCAAATGCTCGCCTGCCTCTCGGAGTGGGGAGGTTTAATCAGATCCTACTATGAAAGACACCACAGAGGTGTCAGGTACTTCTGCTGAAGTGGTGCCAGCTTTAGGCTCCAGCATTCCTTCATCCTGCTTCTGTCCCAGTCCTCCACTCCCAGGCCTTTCCCTCAAAACATCCTGAACATCATCACTGTGATAAGCAGGAGAATCAACACAGCCCTAACACATCAAGAACTAAGGAGGAGATCCAGGGAGTGATTACTAAAATACAAGGTGCCTCACTCATCCTGCCCAAAGGCCTACTGGAAATCCCATCGCTCCAGATGGGAGTTGCACTCACACAATTAGTGCTGAGGATATCTTTTAATTATAGAATTCCAGAATAGTTTGAGTGGAAAGGGACTTTAACAGCCCATTCAGTTCCAACCCCTGCCATGGTCAGGGACACCTCTCACTATCCCAGGGTGATCCAAGCCCTGTCCAACCTGGCCTTGGACACTGCCAGGGATCCAGTGGCAGCCACAGCTGCTCTGGGCACCCTGTGCCAGGGCCTGCCCACCCTCCCAGGGAACAATTCCTTCCCAATATCCCATCTCTCCCTGCCCTCTGGCAGTGGGAAGCCATTCCCTGTGTCCTGTCCCTCCAGGCCCTTGTCTCATGACCCTCTCCATATCTCCTGGAGCCCCTTTGGGCACTGGAAGGGACTGTGAGGTCTCCCTGGAGCCTTCTCTTCTCAGGCTGAATGCCTGATGATGCCAAGATAACAATAATTTAGAGTTATTTCATTGTATTTCCAAAACTCGGGGCAAGTTCAAGGAGAGACAAGTATTAGCAGGAATTTTGTGGCACCATGTGGTCCTGAAGGTGTGAACACTCGGGAACTGGTGGCCTGAAAAGCCTGTTCCATGTGGCCACTCAAAAGCCAACATGCTCTCTCTCCTCTTACCATGACACATCCAACCACTACAGATGGATAACCTGCTATTAATCAGGAAGGAGATCCAGGTAACCAACCAAGGAATCACTGCATAGCTCAGATACCTCAGCTCTGAGTGTTATCATCTCCGCACCGAGAATCCAACTGATAAAATCATCAGGCAGACGAATGTCGTGCGAGAAGTAAAATTTCTCTAATTCTCTTCTTTCCTAAGTCACACAGCCTGGAGCACCTGCAAGGCATAGGAATATTGACCTTGGACTCCTTGTGGGTGGACATCCTGAGGAATGTGAGGAAGATGCTCCGATGAAGGCATTTCTGCAGCTCGTTCACCTCTGGATGGCAATCCCACAGCGCGTCGAACTTGCGAGGGGCACAGCGCAGGTAGGAATCCAAACACTTCTGCAGGGTCTCATCAAATATCACCTGGCAAAAGGAAAGGCAGGAAAATAGGAAGGAGGGAATGTCACACCTTCATAGGTTGTGCTCCTGTCTGGGGTTTTTTCTCTTATATTTTGTATTCCTGGGATTTAGAAAGTCTTTTTTCCCCAGCAAGATTGAAGAAATAGTCGAGAGTCGTCTCTTCTGTTTTTCAAGGCTGTTTATTCTTTCTTATCTATTATATTCCTTCCCTGACTAGCTGAGATCTGTTCAGCAGGTCAGTCCAAGGCACAATCCCACCCCCTCAGGGTGGTGTTTACTTTTATACTAAAAACTATGTCCACAGTATTTACAATAACTCTCCAATCCCTATCACCTATGTTAGAAAGTCAGTCTCTGTTCTAAACCAACCAGAAAGTGCCACCATCACAGCAGGAGATGGGGCAGATGAAGAAGAAGGAAGAAGCCTGAAAACCATGAGGATTCCTCCATCTCGTTTTCACCTGCTTGCCATTCTAAAAACCCCAGAAATCTAAAATTCTCACCCTGTGATAAACTACATATTGTGCTACTATCTAATCCATATTCTTAAAAGTTCTGCTTCATCCCAGGGCCTAAGAAGCCCTTTCCATGAACAAAGGTTAAAAACAGTGTTTGCCAGAGGGTTTTGATCCCTTAAAATATGCAGAGAAATACTTCTTAGAATTCTACACTCCAACACTCCTGAGCAGCCCAGTTAAATTTAAAGTAATCTAAAACACTCATATGAAAAGGTATATGAAAACAACCCCTATATCCATCAAATACAAGCCAACTCTTAAAATTCACAATGGAAAATCCTTAGGGAAATACTTTCTTTGCATTCTAAGGTGCAGTAATGGAAATTAAAATGTTTCCTGCGTGACATAATAAGCATAAACAAATCGTTATGAAAATGATGTAAGGCTCATGGCTTTTACAAGCACCTAGATGTTTATGTGGTGTCTTCAGATAAAAAGCAATGATTACCTGGCACCAGAATCTGTCATGAGGCAAAGCCAGAAGCCAGTTCAGGTCATCTGCAATGAATTTTGCTCGCTCCAGGAATTCCTCCACCAGAGCAGGGTCTCTGACGGCAGGAGGGGGTTTGTACAGCACGAACGACCGATCTGCTTTAATTTCTGGGTGCTGCAGAAAGCCAAAAAAACACTGTCTTAAAACTCCAGACCAAGTGACAGGAGTGCCCAGTTACCATCTGCTCACTGAATTCCAGGAAACACAAAGTTATCTTTTAATATAAATTGACATTATAGAACCACAGAATGGTTTGTGTGGGAAGGGACCTCAAAGCTCATCCAGTTCCAGCCCTGCCATGGGCAGGGACACCTTCCACTATCCCCAAGCTTCATCCAGCCTGGCCTTGGACACTGCCAGGGATCCAGGGGCAGCCACAGCTTCTCTGGGCACCCTGTGCCAGGGCCTCCCTGCCTTCACAGGGAACAATTTCTCCCCATTATCTAACCTAAATTTCAGTTTGAACCAATTACTCCTTATCTTGTCAGTACAGTCCTGATGACAGGAACATTCCATTCCCTGGTAACTTCCCATTTTCTACCCTTTCAAGGCAGTAAGTTTGTATCTTTTTTTTATGAGCAACATTTTCAGACCTTGATAATTTGGCAGATGTTGCTCCTTGCATTCTCTTAACCCAAGCCTGACAAAAAAATCCTCCCACACCTTCAAAACAAAGAGCAGGAGCTTCCTGACATGCCTTTGAACTCTTTTTTTCCTCTGAACTTGTTCTTACACAATATTGCATGAACTCAAACTGACATAACCATCAAAGACAGAAAAAAACACTTCACTGCCTTTCCCAAGGGTTACTGAACAAGCTTTACCCAAATACACCCACCCTAAAAGGAGAATTCCAGTGAGCAGCAGGTTTGGGCTCTGCCTCATCCCACATGTGTGCTCAGGGTAAAGTTCCTCAGGAGTGAGCAGCATTGACAGTCCCACTGCTGCAACACACCCAAAAGGCTCTCTCCAGGCCATCTTTCTGGGAGAAAAGGGTTTCTGTGACTTGAATTTTCTGGTTTCATCAAGCTGAAGGCACAAGGGATGGATCCCAGTGCCACAGCTTGGAGCTAAACTTGAGGCAGAGCTTCCAAAAGCTCCCTGAGCATCTCTCCATTGCAGCAGAGGTTACAGACTCAGAGAGGCAGTTGTGCTGGGAAAACACAATTTACTCCTGATGTTGAACACAGTAAGTTTGGTTCTTGTGTTTTGGATTTTTTATGGTAAATGAAATCTCAACTATGTGAACACGTTAAAAAAAAAACTTCTTTAACAAGCAGGCTGAACAAATTTCACAGAATCACAGAATGTCCTGAGCTGGAAGGGACCCACAGGGATCACTGATCCAGCCCCTGTCCCTGCCCAGACCCCCCAACAATCCCACCCTGGCCATCCCTGGCAGTGCTGTCCAAACACTCCTGGAGCTCTGGCAGCCTCGGGGCCGTGCCCATTCCCTGGGCAGCCTGGGCAGTGCTCAGCACCCTCTGGGGGAAGAACCTTGCCCTGAACTCCACCTAAACCTCCCTGACACAGCTCCAGCCTTGCCTGTCACACATCCCAGACCAAACCTCAAAATAAGACAATTATTTATTGAATAATTTTTTTTGTTTGTTTGACTTCTGGGAAAAACAGAGCTCACCAGTGCTGGTAAAGTTCTCAGCTTCCCTGTCTTGGGGTCCCTTTCTGTCAGCTGGAGCTCATCCAGAGGCAATGCTGGCATCCTGGCGTCTTGTTCCTGTCCTCAGCAAACAAAAGCAGCACAGGATGCACTTTACAAGGTCAGTCAGGCAATAGCAGAACAAAAGAGGCTGCAGCCCTGCTGTAACACACACACACACACACACTAGCTGGGAATACATTAATGCCAAACAATTTATACCCAGCAATTTATACCCCACCAAAATGCCAAATCCTGAGAGAACACCCAGGAGCCACCTGGACGTGTCTCAGAGGAAATCTGGAATGTGGTGCTAAACTTTCATTCCTTTTCCATACTGAAAGGCCACAGATATCTTCCATGACAACAAGTTCGTTCAACAATTGGGGACACCATTTAATATGGAAATTAGATATTTAAATTGGGTTGCTGAAGAGCTGTGCTGAACTCTGGCCTTTGCAGCCTCTTTCAACACTTGCAGTATCTCTCCTGACAGCACAAACTGCAGGGACAACCCAAACACAAACCCAAAAAGCCTTGCCTGTGCTTTAAAAGAGTATTTTCGGTGCCTGTGTGTAGAATATCACAGCACTCAGCCAGACAAGGGACACAGGCTGAGCCTACAAAAGCCTTCCCTGCTCCTGCTAATTCCCACGTGCTCACACTTCATCTTCAACAGCATTTGTGGGCTCAGAAATGTTTCAATTAACTTTCTGAAATGAACTGTAAGTCAAATATTAGAGTAATTCAATAGGAAGAATGTTATGGGCGCTGTTAAAAAAGTTCAGACTTACAAAAAGTGCAAGTTGCAGGTTAACAGAGTTTTCAAATTTTTTAGGGGGTTCTAAGTTCTGTAAAATGGTACTAAAAAGTTATATTCTTATTAAGAAGGTCACACTTCTCAGATGCATGTTTAATTGCAGTCACATTGCTTGGGCTGAATAACAATTAAAACAAGAACAATGTCTCTAAAGCCGAACAACTCTGATTGAGGAGTGGGGTCATGGTTTAGACAGCAAGTGAAAAAAATAACATTTTTCATTCCATAACTTTGTCACCTGTGGATTTAGGCAAAAATTCTGTAATCTAACATTTTAGAGCTCAACTAAAACAATACAGCAGAGCAACAGCAATACCCACAGCTTAAAAAACTAAATATAATTCTGTCTTTCCAGGGGAGTTTAAAAATTAGAATGTTGACAGGAGCAACTATTACTTTATGATAAACAATTTTTTTGGGGAAAAAAAAGAAACCACCAAAACTTTTCAGCAGAATAGACCAAGCTGGCTTTCAGTTCAGTTTCATCATATATTTAATTTGGCTCTTAAAATTTTTAGTCATTCTGAAAGCTGCACATAGAAATGTGTGTTTGTAACACAGAAAAACATGCCAAGTGTCTCATTTCAAGCCTGGAAGGCACCAAAATCTCCAGTCCAAGTCAAAAACATCCTGGAAGAGACAGAAGCCATGCCCAAAAGCTTGTTCAGCTAGAGAAGAGAATAAACCTGAGTATGGGATAACCTCAACAGCGAATTATTCCTGATCACTCTCAGAAGCTTTTACCCCACAAAGAACTTAGGTCTAAACCACAAGCCCACGATTAATCTGTTGTGCCCTGTTATTTCAGGTACAACGGAAGAGACACACAACACTATGAACTAGGGAAACTTATTTTCCCAGGTTTTCTTCAGGGAAACTTATTTTCCCAGCACCAGAAACTATCCATGCCCTGCACTTCCCACATCCATGGGGATGTCGAGGGTGAGGTGACACTGCTGAGGTTGAGGCAGCCACCACAGCACAGCTGGCGCAGGAAATGCTGCAGCACGGATTCATGGAATGGTTTATGTTGGAAGGGACCTTAAAGCTTATCCCATTCCAACCCAAACCATGGACAGGGACTATCCCAGGTTGCTCCAAGCCTTGCCCAGCCTGGCCTTGGACACTGCCAGGGATCCAGGGACAGCCACAGCTGCTCTGGGCACCCTGTGCCAGGGCCTGCCCACCCTCCCAGGGAACAATTCCTTCCCAATATCCCATCTCTCCCTGCCCTCTGGCAGTGGGAAGCCATTCCCTGTGTCCTGTCCCTCCATCCCTTGTCCCCAGTCCCTCTCCAGCTCTCCTGGAGCCCCTTTAATCCCTGGAAAGGGCTCTGAGGTGTCCCTGGAGCCTTCTCCTCTCCAGGTGAGCACCCCCAGCTCTGTCCCCTCGGCCCTTCCCCATGGCCAGACACGCCCCAACACCTCCGGTTCACCCGGGCCCCGCCGACCGCGCTGCCACATCCCCTGCCCGCCCCCTGTCCCTGTCGCACCGGGCCCTGCCCACCCCAACCCAACGCCACAGCCGCACGAGCCCCGGTACCGGCACACACCTCCCGCCGGCCCCGCACGGTACCA
>CM031871.1:13622926-13710486 GCA_018697195.1 Certhia americana
CACGGTACCAGAGCCCCGGTACCGGCACACACCTCCCGCCGGCCCCGTGACGCTTCCGTGGCCAGGCGCTGCTTCCGGCCCCGAGCGGAACTACCGGGCTGGGTGGGGCCCGGTGAGGCTCCGCCCGGCGGCGGGACCGGGGCTGGGTCCGGCTCCGGGAGGGCGGGAGCCGGGCTCGGGCCGTGCTGCGCTGACCAAACGGGCGGGTTTAGCCCCAAACCCCCGGCCGCCCTCCGGGTCGGCTGCAGCCGCGGGGCTGGGGCAGACTTGGGAGGGGAAGGAGCCTCCGGCTGTTGTTCCTTTGAAGGAAAACCTGCTGCTTCAATAAATCACCTCTTCGAAGGAGACCTCTTTAACTTAACTGCGCTGCCCCATCCAGTGTCACAGGCTGGGAGAGGCCGGACAGGGAAGGGGTTCTGCGGGGACAGGGACCTGTCACAGCCGGCGACCTTCCCAGCCCGCACACTGCTTCCCTCGGCTGGGACTTCTCCTTGCTCCGCGGTGAGGTGTCTGTGCAGTTAGCGCATGGAAAGGGCCGTTCCTGTCAATTCATATGAGCACCAATAGTGAGAACAGATTACAGCAGTCACATTTACACCGCACCGAAACCCCGGCAACCGGGCGCTCCCCAGCCTGCAGAGTGACACAAGCACATCCAGCCGCCACCAATCTCTGCTCCGAAGGGTCTCGGCTCTCCTCCTTTTCCACAGGGAACTCCTCTTAAACTTAGCCCGGAGTCCAGCTTCAGATGGCAAAGTGGCCTAAAATAGAAACCACGCCATGCGCTGTGTCGTGTGCCTCTTTAGGGATGGGCTGGAGCGACTCCCGTTCGCAGTGCCCCCCACACTCCGGACAGCTCTCACTGCCCATTGCTCAGCTGGGTGCTGGACACCGGGGTGCCCCCCACACTCCAGACAGCTCTCACTGCCCATTGTCCAGCTGGGTGCTGGACACCGGGGTGCCCCCCACACTCCGGACAGCTCTCACTGCCCATTGTCCAGCTGGGTGCTGGACACCGGGGTGCCCTCCACACTCCGGACAGCTCTCACTGCCCATGGACCAGCTGGGTGCTGGACACCGGGGTGCCCCCCACACTCCGGACAGCTCTCACTGCCCATTGACCAGCTGGGTGCTGGACACCGGGGTGCCCTCCACACTCTGGACAGCTCTCACTGCCCATTGCCCAGCTGGGTGCTGGACACCGGGGTGCCCATGACCCCGCGGGGGCAGTCAGCAGAGGGCTGCACACCCCAAGGGCTCCCCCCGGGCCAGCAGCTCACCCGGGCTCTGTTCTCACCACACAGAGCTGGGTGTTAGGGATTCACACTGCAAATGTCACGACGGGCTGTCTGGAACCTGCCATCTCCCCCATTCTGTTGAATTAGTAATTTTTAAATGAAATATTCATTGTTTCTATTTCTCAAACAACACTGCACCAGTCAGACCTTGGGACTGGAGCCCCAGCACCAACATGCTGTGCAGAACAGCCTACAAGAACCAAACCCCAGTGATGATGTTGATCCAAGGTTTGCTCCAATTCTTTTTCCTGGAGGAGAACACTTGGCAACTGAAATATGATTCCCTCGCAAAGGCATCTGTTTATCTCCCCTCCTGTGCCAACCCTCCTCAGAGCAGTGCTGGTGAGATGCCAGGTGACTCAGTGGGCTTTGAATGTGTCATCGAGCTTTTTTGAGTCACTATTTCTCTTTTTGGGGAGTTTTTTGTAACCTTACCAACTGTGTATTCCCTATTCGATTTCTAAAGCACTGTGAGCTGTTGGAGCCTCTGCCCAATATTGAGGATATTAACTCCACATGTACCACCCAGTTAGATAATTATATGTAGACACACTATTCGTACAAATTTATCTGGCAAAAAAACCCTGCATCTGTTCACCCGTGACAACATGCCAGAGACCTTCAAGACTTCATGATGGCAAAAGTTAAATCTGAAATCTTAATGGAAATCACAGCTTTCTGATCTCAGTGTGCAGGGAAACTGCTGACCTGTCTTACATAGATAAAGTAAAGCATTAAAATCAGCTTGCTGGCTGCTTCTTCTGCTGAAAATCCATATTACAAGGTTCAATCCAGAGCCATCTGAAGGTGCAGGGCAAGCAGGCTTCAGATTAGATGTGGAAGAGTAGAATTTCCCCACGAAAAAAGCTTTGGAAAATGAACTTTTATTGAAAGGATCCTTCCCCGGTGTGATTCATGGCCAGGAGGAAGTTGTTCAGCACTGAATGTAATGGTGAGGATGATCAGATGTCACAAGTCAAGGCCTGGGACAAGTGCCCTGTTCCGGCAGGCAGCGCTGTCCCGGTGTTGTGACAGCTACACAGGGATCACCTCCTGACTCCGGCTGCGCGGGGAGGCTGCTCCCTGCTTGGATGGTGACAAGACAAAAGCAGCTTTTGCATTTCAAGCCGCACAAAAAGCACCAGGAGGAGAACTGAGAGGCTGGAGCGACCCCAGGAATGTGTTGCTGGAGGTCAGTGAGTTTTCCTTGCCGGGCTGTTGTGGATGCTGCAGTGCAGAAACCTGCTTCCCAAAGAGCACCAAGGCTTCCACAGCTTCTGGCTTTGCTCAAATTCCACCTCAAAGTCCCAAATGGCAGCCTGGGGTTGGGTAGAGGATCTGCTTTGCTGTTGTGCTGCCCCAAAGGGAGCTGTTCTCCTACTCACGCAGGAGTCTCAGCAGTTTCTGGGCCCCACACCCAAACCAGGTGAAGCCTTTGGTGCTCCCCCTGCTTCTCCAAGGGACACCAAAGAGGGTTTAATGCTACTCACACACAGATCGGAGGTCCTGAAGGACCAGCATTCTTAAACATACTTAAAGAATAGAATAAAATGAAAGAGTAATAAAATGGCTGAGGAAAATGTCAGTGTAATCTAAAAAAAAAAGAGGCCTGCAGTATTGAATAGCGAAGTTGTAGAAATTGGCCATTAAATGTTCAAAGCAGCTGAAATGCAATTACAGTAATAGGCATGAATCAGGATAACCCTGGGCTTTGCAATATTTCAATCCAGCTCTACTTTTTCCTTTTTTCCATTTTATCTTAATAATGTATACATTAACTTATCAAGGACTAATGGAAGTTACAAACCTTGGAATCACAGAATCCTGTCTATTGGAAAAGCCCTCCAAGTCTGACCAATTACCACCTTGGCAGCTAGACCAACCACTAAGTGCACATCCATGCATTTTTTGAACACTTCCAGAGATGGGAAGCCCACCACTTCTCTGGGCAGTCTGATCCAGGGCTGGACAACCCTTTAATGAAGATATTTTCTCAAAATCCACTCTGACCCTCCCCTGGCCCAGCCTGAGGCCGTTCCCTCTCCTCCTGTCCCTGCCCCCTGGCAGCAGAGCCCGATCCCCCCTGGCTGTCCCCTCCTGTCAGGGAGTTGTGCAGATCCACAAGGTCCCCCCTGATCCTCCTTTTCTCCAGGCTGAGCCCCTTTCCCAGCTCCCTCAGCCTCTCCTGGGGCTCCATTCCCTTTCCCCAGTTCCCTTCCCTGGGATCTCCTCAGTGACAATGACACTTTCCACAGCACATCCTTGACAGCCACAAAACCAAAGGTGTCAGTGTCAAACTGTTGTCCTGATGGATGCAACAGTAATTTATTAACAATGTTTTCAGTTTTCCATCATTCTCCAATTAACCTTGTGTAAGTTTATGCTTAGCCTAAAGTTTTATTGTAGGATATTTTTATTTCAGTAACTAATGAAAGTCACCAGAGGTGACCCAAGGTGCTTCTTAATTCATTCTGTGCCCGGCACTGTATCAGTGCAGGGGCAGGAACACCAGTTCCCATTGCTCCAGGAAGCTGCAGGTACAGTGTCCACCTGCCCAGAGGAACCAAGAACTGCTCAGCTTTGGAGTTTTAATGGTGCAAGTTCCTGGGGGGGGGGGATTCCCAGCAGGCACAGCCCTGAGCAGGTTTCCAGGCTGTGTCTACATGAAACTATCACTGAAGATATTCAGCTAAAATCATATCATCTTCTAATGATACTTCAAGCAGCTCCTCTGATCCAACAGCTTCTTGCCCTCTCTTTGCCTGCTGTTTCACTAATTATCCAACCTCAGGAGGAAGGTGATTAAGTGCTTATTAAGGAAAATAGATATGGTTTATTATGAAAAGCATTTTTTCAGGCAGCTCTGTTGTAGCAACACAGCACATGACACAGATTAGAATTGTGCCAGTTTGCTTTTCCAGAGAAAAGACAGGTTCAGCAGAAAATACTTTCAACCTTTTACTTTTTAGCTCACAAGGCAAACAATGTCATGGGATGGTTTGAGTGGGAAGGCATCTTAGAGTTCACCCCATTCCCACCTCCTGCCATGGGCAGGGACACCTTCCACTATCCCAGGCTGCTCCAAGCCTCATCCAGCCTGGCCTTGGACACTGCCAGGGATCCAGGGGCAGCCACAGCTGCTCTGGGCACCCTGTGCCAGGGCCTTTCCAGGCACAAATGTTCCCAGGGAACAATTCCTTCCCAATATCCCATCTCTCCCTGCCTTCTGGCAGTGGGAAGCCATTCCCTGTGTCCTATCTCTCCATGCCAAGTTCCAAGTCCCTCTCCAGCTCACCTGGAGCTCCTCTGGGCACTGGAGGCTCTGAGGTCTCCCCAGAGCCTTATTCTCCTCCCAGCTGAACAGACCCAACTCTCTCAGCCTGGATCCATAGGAGAAAATGATGAGCCTAATATGAAGCCATATTAATCTAATAATAATCTCATATGGATTGTTAGTCTATTAAAGAAAATAATATAAGCATACATAAACCAAGATTTCTGCACATTCTGCCCACACTGAGCTCCTGGCACATCCTCAATACCCATGGCTTGAGCTTTGTCTTACAGGTGGCATCCTTGCAGAGCCAGGCTCAGCCAGCTGTGCTCCTACCTGAAAACATGGTCCCCCAAAGCCATTTCCAGTGTTTACTCAAAGGTGTTGTCTCTGTTCCACTGAATTAGAAGTTCTGTGTCCCCCAAGTCTTCCTATTTGAGTAGTCCTGTGATAATGATGGGCCAAGGCAGTGTCCTCGTGCTGCTTCCCTGCAACAAAGCATCACTAACGGCACATCTTGTAAAATAGGGTTATTACAAGACAAAAAAAAAAAAAAATTCTAAAATGAGGCTCTTGTAAAATGTTCTGACCAAAATTATATGTATGTAATAAAAATCTCATTACTTTCAAATTATTCATCTCCTTTGCAAGGGAATGAGTCAGAGCATCTGTTTTGGGGCCCCATCAGGATGATTGGCAGTGCCTCTCTCCTGGCACGTTTGAATCAGGGGTGGCCCTCACACTGTGCTGACCCCAATGTCACCTGCTGCCACTTGGATTGAATGAACAATGAAATAGCACTTGTTGGATGGGAGCAGGAAGAATGAAAACACCTACACATGGAGAGACACGGTGTAAATACTGTGGTCAGGGTCAGCATTCTTTTCAGGCATTCATCAAAAATCCAGGAGAGTAAAATGAGTGAAACATTTAAATAGAATAAAAGAAGAAAACCCAAGCAAAATAGGGGAGATGGGATGAGGAGAGCTGGTTTGGGGTAAAATGTTGGCCGAGGGAGCCAGTTTGGAGCCCTGAGAAAGCAAACTGCCCTATGTTCTGTGGTCTGTCTGTTCTTACTGAACCAGGACTTGGTGTGCTGGTTTTTTAATACATATCTAACCCTGCCATCAGTTTTTCATCATAACAGAAACAGCCTGCCAATGCTGAGGTGGCTGTTGGGGCCACAGGAGGGAAGTGTATTAAAGGGCACTGGGTGGTACCAGGGGCAGGAAAGGAGCTGGCATACCTTTGGTTTTGCTGTTTCTCCCTGTTGCAGGTGGGGATGGCTCCAGGACTGCAGCTCCTGTACAGGATGGGCACAAGAGCAGCTTCTGGAAAGGTCTGAGCAACCAAGGTGGGGTGACCCAAGACAGGATGCTCTCACTGCACCACCACCATGTGCAAATTTTACCACAGCCAATAACTCAAGTGACATTTGGCTTACAACTGCAGCTCAAGGAATATCTTTGCACACCAGGCCCCTCTTTTCTTTCCATAAGAAGCCAATTGGTAACTCAGTGGCCGTGCCTCAAATGGCAAGAGCAGTTTGGAAAGGACTCGTTGGGCTTTTAGGGTCAGCTGTTGGTGGCAACAGCATCAGGGGACAGCAGCTCTGGAAAGGATGACCCAGAGCCTCAGGACTTGAGCTGTTGGAAGCTCCAGTGTTCTCATGTTTCAGCCCAGACTTCTCATGGCCATCGGATACTTGTTTTCTCATACAGGAACATCACCCTTGCTCTTAAGGGAGATGTGTTTACTGCTGTGTTTACTCCCTATGTTTCACAAAGAATAACTGTATCTTTTCTCAGCATTCCGGTTTTCTGGCTAAGCAAATTATCTCAAAATCCTTTGTATAAGAAAAAAATCAGGATTAGCCTATAATTACTTTCCAGTCACATTTTAAGTTTGTGTCCTCTGATTAAAAATGACCAGAGCTGCACGTATAATTCCAGAGAAGGTTGCAGCAGAGGCTTCTATAATGGCATTAACATTCCCCTTCTCCTGGAAATACCTCCATGGATATGTGCTTTTTGTCAGATCTACTTCAGATTGGGAGTTTGTCGTCATCTCAAGATCAACAAATACATCCAGATTTTCCCTTTCTTATGTCATTTCCAACTGATGAGCTCCCAGCTTGCGGCAGAGATTCTTGTTAGCAATTCCCAAGGGCATGACCTTGTACTTTCCACTATTAAATTTCATCCCATTTCCAGTGTGCCAGCACTCCATGTTATCCAGTGCGTCCAGCAACACAGCTATTCCTGCTGCACAGCCAGTGCCTCCCAGCTTTGTGCAATCAGCAAATGCCATCAGCTCCCTCCTTCCTTTTGTTCTGAAAAATATTGTGCAAGAGCAAAAGCACACACGGGCCAGGCTGTGGTTCTGGGATCCAGAGAGGTGAGGGTACCTGGGGGAACCATGGGAATCCAGGCACTTTCTGCCCACTCATCCCTTTGTAATCCCACAAATTTCCTTGGTGCATCCACAGCTGGTGTACATTTGAGGTGACTTCCCGACCTTTTGCACCTAGCTATCTTTTTTTATGGACCTGCTTTCCATTAATTTATTGGATAAATCAATACATCTATTGTATATCCATGTCTAGGAAACAATTATCAAGAGTATAATCTTAGTTAATCTTAGTTAAAAGCAATCAGCCTTTATGTATGGGTGTGCATAAAGACACATCACATTTTTTATTTTAAGTTTTTAAACTTGTCTGTCTCAAATTTTTTCCTTTTTATTTCATATTTTAAGCTTTTAATGCTCTTGAGGCCACACCAACTGGTATCTAAATGGCTAGATTGCTTTACCTCCTCCTGCTTAAAACCAGCCAGTGCTTCAGGAGCTCCTCCATAATTCATTACCACCCTTCTCCTCCCAAATTAAAACCCCTGTACTGGATGAGTGAGGATATACTCCAGATCCTTCAGGACTCTGGGCTTGGGAACACCTCGTTCCTTGAGCTGTGTGTCAGGTTCTCACAGGCCTTGCTCTCCCTTTGGGTCCAGTAATTTCCATTTCCATAAAATAATTCTCGTCCTTTGCTCTGATCATCATGGAAAATAGAAGCAAAAGCCATTTAACACGGGGCCATGGAATAAAAAATAGACTGGAACACAAGATACAGAGAGGTTTGGGACACAAGACATGGAATGTCTCTGTGCACTGTGTGTGACCAGATTGGTAAAGATAAAATGTATAAATATAACAAGCAGCTGGAAGTGCCAGCTTTTCCTGTCACAGGGATGGCACTGCAGGATTTCCCCCTCTTTAAGGACCAGAAGGAGCACCCAGCAGGTTCTGCTGTACAGGAGCCCCAGGTCTCCAGGATACAGCTTCCCAAAGTAGGTCACATTTGATCTCCCTCTAGGCACTGCAAAAGGCAACATTTAACAGGGACTTCTCAAAATTCATATTTTGCTTGCTGATGCTGTCAACACACATCCTTTTCAGCTACAGCTCTACTGGCTCTACACATTTTCATTCCTTTTGGGTGTAAACAGGCCAGGAATCCTGTTTTTCCCTTCAGTTACCTGTATTTCTTCCAAAGTTCCTCTGAAAGTACATATTGACATTCAGATCACATTTGCATTCAGATGATGGCTTGTTGTTGGAAAAAATCCCTTCAGAGGGACTGATTAACTTCCTTTCAAATGTTTGCTGTCCCTGACCAAGGGAGCAAACCAGCGCCCAACTCACTGCGTGGCTCATATCTGAGCTTCTGTATTTTGCATTGTTCCCTCTGAACACTTATGCTCCTTCCAGCTTAGACATGACCTAATGACAGACTGAAGTCCATCTGTTACAATGACTAGCCTTGGACTCAGAGGGAGAGTCCTGTGGGTAATTTAGGAGTGCATTTTATAGCTACTTGCAAGCATTTCATTTCAGATCAAGGCGAACACGAAGAGCAGGTGGAAATCTCCCGCAAAAGTACAACCTGACCTACATACACTATTGTAAATTAAAGATATGTGTAAAAATAAAACATTAATGATCCATCACAGTTGCAACAAAACCCAGATATAAATCTTGCTGCCGGAAAGGAGCTCCATTGCACAAGGCTTAGCTTGAGCTTCATTTTGGAACCAGCAACGTTCCTGCCACCTCCAACACTGCTGCCACTCTCCAGCTTTCCTGTGTTTTCTGTAGCTTAACGCTCACAGGCCTTTTGCTTTATCACTTGTCTCTCAGTTTCCATGTGTTTTTTGGCAGTCCTGCCTCATGCTGGCTCCCAGCTCCCCATTACCTCATGCTTCAGGAGCCGCGGGCTGCACAGGGTGGCTTGGACAGCTCGTGGTCTGGTGGCATGGGGCCACACATATTCCTACAGCTGAGCTGAATGTCACCAAAGTGACACAGGAAACATCAGTCAGAAGAGCTCGAGCACCAGAATGGCTTCTGTAGAATATTCACAGAATATTCTGATTTCAGAAGCATCCACAAGGATTGTCAATTCCAA
Source organism: Certhia americana (assembly GCA_018697195.1). Lineage (NCBI taxonomy): Eukaryota > Metazoa > Chordata > Aves > Passeriformes > Certhiidae > Certhia > Certhia americana. The sequence goes on from CM031871.1 coordinate 13,631,964, forward strand.
GCCTTAAATGAATGGCCCTTACAGGGACTGAACGCACAGCCTTGGTGTTATCAGCACCGTGCTCAGATCAACTGAGCTAATCTCAGGTTATAGTGAAACGGGGTGTTTAGCCAGGGGTTTTTGAGGATCCTGGGGAGGATGGATGGCAGTGGATGCTGTGAGGTGTGGGAACACACACCTCAGCCCTCCTCAGCACAAAGTTCTGCTGTTACCTGACTCACAGATTGGTCAAGGTGGCTGCCAAACCTCTGCTGAGCCCCTGCCTGTTCCACAGCCTCGCTCAGCCAGTGCCAGGCTTACGGATCTCATGGGGGGATAATGGGAAAGGGGCAAGTTAACTTCATGGAATCACAGAACAACAGAATAGCTGGGACTGGGAGGGACCTCTGGAGATCACCCAGTCCAACCCCCGGGAGATAGTTTCCTGGAGCAGGTAACACAGGAACACGTCCAGGGTTTGGATTATTCCAGAGAGGGAGTCTCCGTGTTCTCCTTGGGCAGCTGGTCCAGTGTTCTGCTCAATGGATAGCTCTTCCTCATGCTGAGGTAGAACTTCTTGTGGTGTAGTTTATGGCCATTGCTCCTCGTTCTGCCTCTGGGCACCACTGAAAAGAGTCCGGTACTGTGCTCTGGCATCCCTTGGAGATATTTGCACGGATTGAGGAGATCCCCTCTGAGTTTTCCCTTCTCCAGACTAGCTAGGGGCGGCTCCCTCAGTGTCTCCTCCTCAGGGAGATGCTCAGTCCCTTACTCATCCCTGCTGGCCCTGCCTTTCATCCTCTGAGGGGCCGAGGGATGGCAGCCGCCTCCTGAGGGCACGGCGAGCGCTGAGGCGAGCGGGGCCGCGATGCTGTTACAGAGTAGAAACAACTTTTCACCGTCCAGGCGGTCAGACCTTGGAAGGAGCTGCCCAGGGAGCTGGTGGAGTCACCCTCCCTCGGGGCGTTCGAGGGGCGTCTGCATCTGTGGCTGGGTGATGTGTTGTAGTGGTTTAGGGGTTACGGTGGCGGTGCTGGGCTGACGGTTGGAAGAGACGATCTTAAACCGGCAGATGATCTTAAACCAGTAGATGATCTTCCAGCCTTGATGACGCCGTGATTCCGTGATTCCACGATTCCATGATTCCCTGACTCCGTGATCCCACGGTCCCCTCAGCGCGGGCCGGGGGCCGCTCCCCCCGCTTCCCTCAGGGCGGAGGGCGGGAGCGGCGCGCGCCCAGCCCCGCCCCGCGGGGGGAGGAGGGAGGAGGCCGCGCGGCCGCCATGTTGTTGTGTCCGTGAGGCGGCGGCGGCGGCCCCGAGCCCGCAGCGACCCCGGCCCCGGCAGGACGCCGCGCCCCGGCACGGGCGGGGGCTCCGCGCCATGCCCTGCCTAGCGGTAAGGACCCGCCGGGGTGCCCCTTGTCGTGCGGCGGGGAGGGCCGGCCCGCCGCGCCGGGGCCTGGCGGAGCGCGGCCGCGCTGTCACTGAGGGCCGCACACGCCCCCTCGGCTGCGGGTGAGGGGCGGCGGCGGGGCCGGCACGGCGCCCTCGGGCCCGCTCCGCTCGGCACAGCGGAGGAGAAGGCGGCCCGGCTCCGCGGCCGTGGTGCGGCCGTCCCTTGTCCCCGGCCGGGCGGCGATGCCGGGCGGCCCCGGGCCGGGCCCTGCGCTGCCGGGTTCGGGCGGCCGGGGCAGGGTGGGCTCCCTGGGGCGGGGGGCTCCTTCTTGCCCGTGGCCTGTGGGCCTCGCCCGGCGCTGCCTGCCCCCGTGCCCGGCCCGCGGGGGTGGCCGGTGCCCGCCGAGCCCGGCCGGGGATCGTCCTATGCCGCTGGCAGCCGCCGGCCTCTGTTGGGCTGCTCCGGCCGCTGGAGCTGTGGTGTCAGCAGTGTTCAGCTGCCCTTGTGCGTGCGGCCGAAATTCCCGTTCCTTTTAGAAGTGGGACTTGATAAGGCTCTTTATTTATGCGATTTTGGGGCTTTAATTGCGCCTCTTCCCCGTGTTCCTTTTAACAGTCCTGTTCTTTCGCTGGGATATGAACAGATGTTGCCCTTCCCTGGTAAGTGCTTTGCCCCCCAACATAGAGTTTAAGTTTGTGCATTGAAGCTGTTCCTGCTCTTGCTCTTTTTAAAGAATGCTTTTTCATCAGCAGATGAGACCTGGTGTTTCTTCACAACTTTATACAGGAAACTGATTTCTTTCCTTTCTGTGCGCACTTCCCTTACTGTGGGAAGGTTGGGTGTGAGCTTGTAACTCTTGCAGACTTCAGGTCTTACAGGCACTTTTCTGTGTGCTTCACCTGTTTGTTTTCTTGTGTGATGTAGCCATGTGCAATAAGGCTTTCTTTTAGAAGAAAAGAACTTGGCTAGTGAATCACGTCAGGTAGTGCTGAGTGGAAGCGCAGCTTGGCTTTCTGGTGATTATAAAGGCATATTTATATTATTTATATTATAAAGGTGAGTCTACTGGGAAGGGGTGGCAGTGTGACGGAAGGAGCTATGACAGGTTTGTTGTAGTACCTGTCATGCTCTGAGCTCCAGATAAAGAACTGAGATGCCTTTTGTCTGCTACTAAAGCATGTGCTATTTGGAAATGAAGTTCTTTGGTGGAGATGAAGGAGGTTTTATGAAGGAGTGCTTGTAAACTGGAGGGGAGGAGGCTGACATCTGATACCTGCTTTGCTTCAGCTGTTACTGATTACAGTGGGTTTGGGAGATAGAAGTAGTGCTTTCTTTCCTAGCACAGGAAATACTGGGCTGTAAGTGTTGAAACTTTGTGCAGATAACTAAGTGAAGGCAGGGCATGAGGTTCTAAAATGCTTCAGGGACAAATGGTTCCGGGCCTTCTTTGGAGCTTGGGGAAGGGTAAAGGTGCACCAACAGTGATGTTGTTGTGGGTGTTTGCACTGAAAGGTGCTCTTGTCCCACTTCAGGTTACAGGAATGATAAATTGAGAGCCAAGCTGAGTTCTTTCACTGGCAGTGCCTTGGGTGCTGTCTGGGGTACTGTTAATATCCATTGCATGAACTGTCTGCACTAGCAGTTATTAAAATATCAATGTTAACCTGCTCAAGGAACAAGCCATGCAGCCCACAAATGATACCACAAAAGTGGAATAGGTCAGCTTGATAAGCTCTCATTTTATTTTATTTATTTATTTTACATAAAAACGGCCATCTGCAGCTGGAGGAGACAGAAATGGAGCCTGCCCAGGCTTCTGAAATAGAGGATTCAATATTTTATCTCAGATCTCATTCCACCTACGTGCAAACCAGGATGATGGAGAGAAGTATGTTGTCAGCTCGCAGGAGTAGGAGGAACGTGGCTGTGCAGTGCTTTGCTGGCAAGTAACCTGGAAAAAAGGAGTAACTTAAGGAGAAGGGGATCTTTGGGCTGCTGGAGTAACGAGCAGGAGCATGGCAAGTCTGATGGGACAGGGAAGAGGAATTGTCTCTGTGGAGGAACTGGGTTGGCATCTAGCATGGAGTTTGAGATCTCTTCACCTGCTCAGCTCCAAGGGTTGTGAAGGCTGTTCCAGCTCTGGTGGCTTCCTACTGGGAATTGTCACTGGATACAACAGGATAGGACTCTTCCAGTTGGGGTTGGTGGTGTCTTCAGAGCATGTGACTCCAAACAGCCAAATTAGTGCTTGTCAAATCCTGTGAACCAGAATGAAACCTCCAAATACTTAAACATGTGTTTCATAGTAGCTTACATTGGCTGAATCAAAGTAATGTCATGTTTCTCTCAAAATAACCTGTTAGATACTGAATTGTCTGAGAAATAATGTGCAACTCTTCTGCATTTGTCTCCAGCCTGAGTAGCTGGTGGTGTGAGATCCCATGTGGGTTTTAAACTCTGAGAAATGAGCTTCATGTCTTGTAACTTCAGCCCTCTTCTAGATATTGGTGCCGTAACTTTCCAGGACTGTCAGGAAAACTTTAGGCATATGCTTAGGACTCAGTTTGTGCTGTAACTCTTGTGAATAACTGGATTGTTAAAAGGCAAGTATTTCTTCGTGACGCTTCAAAATTTCAGGGTGACTGAGTGGTTTGCATGAAAGACCTCAAAGTTAGTGACAAAGTGAAAACCTCAAAGAAAAGTCGGTGGCAATTCAGGAATTTGAAATACTGCCATTTTACTGGGATTGTTTCCTATGCCCAGCAAAGAGCTGGAGCCCTCAGTTCCTGGTGCTTTCCAGCTTCTACCTTTCTCCTTAGCCCTGGAAAGTGCAGGATTGCTGTGTGCATTGGCTTGCAAATGTGTCAGCTGCTTGTGGGATGGGCAGAGGTCACAAACCAGAGCCTCCTTTGGTGTCAAATGGCTTTATTTGGAGGACAGTTTTAGCGAAATGGCCCCAACTTTGTCCCTTTGCTTTGAGCAGTTGAGAAGCACTGACAGAATGGGCTGGATACCACAGCAATCTAAGGGTAAACTGGAGCGTGAGTAGCCCCGACCTGTTCTTCCCCTCACCAGTTTCTGGTGGTGGTGTCAAGGAGGTGATCCCCAGCTGGCTGTAGGTTTTCCTACAGGGGTAATGTGTCATCCCTTAAGGAAGGCCTGGGGTCCATGCCTGCTGCTCAGAGCTGCGGGGAGGAACCAGCCTGTAGTAGCAGGGAAGAAATGCAGCATGATCTTGTTGCAAGCACTGGTATCTCTGACGTTCAGTCTGTTACAAGGTGTCAGGTTGTGCTGCTCTGAGCCGCAGGTGCTCTGTTCCTGGTAGGGAGGCTTGGGCCTGCACAGCCGTGCGAAGGGAGTGGGGGAGGAAGGGAGGGAAGGCAAAGAGGCGGCTTTCTGGAATGTTGGTTGAAATGGGAAAGCTGTTTCTGGAGTCACGGATGTCCAGCAGGAAGTACTGTTTGTAAAGGCTTCACTTAAAACACAGTTGCTGATTCCTGGCTTTGGTTTGTCTTCTGAAACTCTTCAGACTTACAGTCTTCACATGAAGTCTGGATAGCAGCAGTTGTTCTGACACGTGAGCGTGGCTGCAGGTTAAGCTGGTAACTGGACCTGTGCTCTGTAGAGCTTCCTGGGGGCAGCTGGATACTTCAGAGGCGCTGCTCCTCCTCCTGGGTATTAATGCTGAAAGGAGTTGCAACAAGGTAACTGTGGCAAGATCCATCTGGAAGTTGTTTTGGAATTTGTGTGTGTATATGCATGAGTGAGGCAGCTAATGACATTGTAATATCTGTCCTAGTGGTGGTGGAACTCTTCCCAACACTGATAAAACGGGGGGAAAAGCCCAGGCTCTGCAAAGGACTAACTAAATAGGGTGTTCTTGGCCTTCCTTGGGGAGCTGGATTTCAGAAGATGAAACTGGATGTTCCTTGTTCAGTGATATTGTAACTAAACTTATCCAAGCTGCTGTATCGAATTATTGCCACTTCTGAAAAACAAATACCTTGAGCAAGACTCCAGTGGAAGTTGATTTTGGAGTAGTAAATCCATTTTTTTTCCTCTTGAGTGGGAATGCAGTGAAGAGCTGTAAAGCAGCATTGGTAGGCTGGCTTGGGGGCAGGCAGTTGTACATAACCATTCATGCCAGTAATGAAATGTGTCCTCAGTAACACGAGCAGATAGATCCTAAGTAGTATTACCCCCCTTTTTAAAGAGGAATGGAACCAAAATACAGATTTGTAAATACTTCAAAATGCAATTTAGCAGTTGGGTGTTAGTTGAAGGAGGGCAGAACATCAAAGAAACTGAGGCTTGGAGGAGCCCTGGAAGGTGACAAGCAAAGCAAGTTGTCCTTTGCCTTGCTCAGCACATCTCGCTGTTGTTTGCAGCATTCATTGTGATGGGCTGAGAAACCACGATGCAAATGAGGCTGGAGTTGCTGTAGAGAGCTTCATCCGAGGTGCTGATGGAGCTGATGCTGGCCCTGACTTCTGTGGCATTGGTTGTTCATCAAATGATTCTGCAGCGTGGTGGGGATCAGCTTCAGAGTTGATTCTGTATCTGGTGAAGCATTAGAACTAGTGCTAGATGAGCTCAGCTTGGATAATTCTCCAATCACCTGTGGAATTAGCTTGAAGCTGGAATGAAATCAGAAACTTGGTGTTAGTCCCTGGCTACTTGGGAAGAGCTGGGCTTTCCGAAGGGCAGCCAGAACAGAGCACCCCCTGGACTGGGGTGTGTTCTCCAGTGGGAGAGCCACAAGAAGGAATGTTCAAATGTTTGGACTTCTGGGACTGGACAGCAGGGAAGGCTGCCATGGGGCTCAGAGCTTCCAGAACGTGGCCTAGAAGGCAGTGAATATCCATGTGGGAAAGACTTGGATTCTGTTACTCTGGTGTTTAATCGTCTTCTTCCATCCTTTGTGTGTTGATCTCAAACTGTGTGTTCTGTGCTCCCCTCCCTTCAATTTTATTTCAAGAGCTCCTGCATCGTCTGCAGAGTGACCTCGTCTTGGGTTAATTTCAGAACCAAAGTTATTCTTTACTGGGCCTGTCTCTAGCAGATAGACCAGATTTAACCTCTCGGGTCCTGCTTGGTTTAGCCCTTACTGAGATTAGAATTGAAAAAGACTTTTCCCACTGTAATCTCTGTTACCTACTTTTCAAGGGAACATCATTGTCTAAGTAACTTTACTTCTTGGATGTTGTTTCTCCCTTGCTGTGAACACACCAGACCCATGGCTAAGACTTCTACCAAAGGCTCTTGTACCCTATTTTAAGAAATATTTTCATCAGGGGAAACCGGTGAAAATGGTATAAATCTTTCTTTAACTGAGATTTCTGAAAACAAAGTAGCATGAAATAAATCTCTAGGGTGCCTGTCTGTATGATGAAGTCTTTTGTATATATAAGTCTAATAGTCTCTAAGTATTTTAGGTTGTTCTGGTACTCTGAGGTTTAGTTTCTGGAACATGTAATCAGTATGGGGGGAAGTAATACACTTCAGGTTGAATTTGTGGAGGAAGGCTGCTGCATTGCCATAATTAAGTCTTTGTAGTTTTTCTTTTGAATGCCAGAGATTTGTGCACTGGTATAGACATTATTTATAGAAACACTGGTAGAACAGATTTGTGTTGCCCTTTTGTGGGCCTCATTTTCTTCTCCAAGTTTGGGACTGCAAACTAGGGCTGTAATCAAACTTTTAATTCTGTGGTGTTACCTGAAAGGACAGAGAAATACAAAGTTTCTTTTTCCCTGTACCTTTAAAGGAGGGTTTTGACGTCTCTATCAATGGGAAAAGGGCAGACTTCTGATAAAATGAGACTTGTTTTCTCCAATGCTGCTTTTTCTGCTTGTGGAAGTGCCTGGGGGAAGCTGCTGCCAGGCACCTGGGGAGAGGAGAGGACAGAAATCCTGTCTGGAGGTTGACACAGAGACTGTGAAGACAAGATCCACTTGGCTGCCTTCCTGAGTGCCCTTGGAGAGCAGAGCAAAGGCAGGACTTGCTGCAGGGCATCTCCCCAGCTCACCCTGGGAGCATCCTTTCATGTAGGGCTCATGTGCATCAGAAAACTCCCAGGGCCTGTGGTTCTGACTCCTCAGTTCCTCTGAGCTTTGACTCTTCTAGGCAAGTAGGATTCTTATTTTTTGGGGTTTCTGTACAGCTGGTGGCAGGATTTCAGGAAACAGATGGAAAATCAGATCTTCCCTGGAGTATCTTCCCTGTCATATAGAGTTTAGCACTGTCTAGGTCAAGGGTAGGCTACCAGAATACTGATTTGGATTTTTCAGTTGCTAGGAGTAGTAGCTGAAATTATTAGAGTTGAGTGAAATTGAAGGGTGGATTAAAGGAACTGTAACAAAAAGACTAAGGACAAAGAGATTAAGAACAATTTATTTGAACTGTACTGATGGAACTATGGCTGTGGGGTCTTAGTACCTTCAACATCCTAGCAAGGTGCTACCTGAATAAAGTAAATTCAGGTACTTTTGAAGTGAAGCCTCAATTTTGTACAGAAGATGTCAGAAGGCTCTGACATCTAGCAGTTGATCTACCATAAAGCTCTGTCCTGTCACTCTTATGTTATCACTATGTCCATTCAAAATGAGTTTGAGTCCAGAGCTGCTCATAGAAGTGGCTGCCATCAGGTCTGGAATTGGTGGAAAGTTTCCTTTGTATTTGTAGGACTGGAATTGGTGGAAAGCATTTCCCTGGAATATCCTATCCAGTAGCTAGGAGGAATCCAGCAGCCTGACTGTCCCTGTTCTCCTTGCAAGTCAGTGAGGACAGGGAGGAAGCCAGTGGCTGTGGCTGTCTGATCTCATCTCTTGGAGCCATAATTGACCTAAATGTGTACCTGGGAAAGCTTTGCTTGTTCCATTGCTATCTGCAAGTGTGTAATTGCTATCATGGAAACTTAAACCAGAGAGAGATGAGCTGCTGGGCAGTTGTGCTGTTGCTGCATCCCTGTTGGGCTGGAGACCTTTGCTTAGGGTTCTTTTCAGACCTAGTGCTGGATGTGCTGCTGGAGTCTGTCCTCAGTTTTACTGTCATCCAGCCTTTGGTGTCCTCTCCACCTGAAATTACTGTTGTCAGAGCTGACTTCTGCTGTTCTGTGGGTCTCTAAGTTCAGGCTTTTCAAATACTTACCTGTCTCCTGACAAAGAACAGATGAGCCAAAATTAGAGGCAGTGAGAAGAAAACTCACCTGCCATATCACAGAGTGGCTTGGCCTGAGCTTTATATGAGGACATTTCTCTGAACTCTCTGCAGCCAGGTTGCTGTGGTCTGACCAGAGTAGAAACACCTTTCAAGTGTTTTGACCTGATAGCTTTGGGGTTTTGAAAATTGTATTTGTAAATGTATTTGAATTTTCTTTGTTTCCTTTTTATTCACTTCTGAGAACAAATACTTAATGTAGTGTAGGCATGGTTGAACTTTTGGTCCATGAAACCTGACTAAAATATTTAAGCAGATTGCATTTATAGATTATTTTGATTATTTTCCTTTAATAAATGGAAGCTTGAAAGCAAGTGAAGTGTACTTAATGTAAACTTGCAAATTTACTGCCATTGCCTGCAGAACTTTTCTTTCCATCTAAACACTGTGCATGTTTTTTTAAGAGTGCATGAGCTTTTCATCAAATTAATGACTAATCCTTATCAAACAAGTGTTCATCTTTACAATTAGAGAACAGGAATGCTTAATTGTGTGCTGATTGGTGAACATACTAGTCATGAGTACATTTGAGAATTCAGATTTTCTCTCACTGCTGGTAGCAGGAATTTGCTGTGAACAGGGCATTATATTCTGGTTGGATACCCATTATAATTAAATTATCATCTTTGTCTATGTTCAGTGAACCTTTCTTTGAGTAACTTCCAAAAGAATGCACCTTCTTGCACTTTGGGAAAATCTGAACTCTCTGAGGAAAAAGGAGGAAGATGGAACAAGGTAAATATTTTGAGGTCTGCTCAGCTTTCCTTGTAGGTTTGACTGGTGGATTATGGTCAAGGCACAGTTGTGTTCTAATGCAGAATACAATAGCTTGCTTGTTTTCTTTTACTTCGGGCTGGAATCTCTTAATCCCTTCAGACTCAAGCATGAGTATCACATGATTTGGAGGTGTTTGGTTAGTGTACTTCACTGCTACAGAGCATCCCTGGACGTAACAGATGAGTAAATTAGGGCTGCACAGAGAAGCCACATGGAAATTTTCAGTTTTGGAGATCCATGGCCAAATGTTTAATATTTTGTGCTGGGTTGTGTTCTGGCAAAGCCGTCTGGTCAGTTAGACTTGTCAATAAGGAAGGAGATCAGATACCTGCTCTAAAATTCCAAATTCATTAGAAAAAGGATTCCAGCTTCACTGTACCTGTGTGTTCGGTATCCTACAGTGTTCAAATCATTACAAGAGGGTTTGGAGGGAAACCTCCTTGCAGGAAAACTGGTGGTACAGCTAATTGTAGGTCCTTCTTTTAGAGTCTGTGACCACATGGAGCATCAGTGTATAGAGAGCTATATAAGTAATGCACATAAACCTTTGTTAAAGTAAGCAAATAATAAATATTCATTAACAGTGAATTTCAAAAAGCCATAGCTCCCTGTACAGCTGTCTAATGGTACCAGTGTGCCTGGTCACTGTCATGTTGCTTTTCCCTCCTTCAGTTCTGCAGGCTTTAGAAACTGGAACCAAAATGCCTTGCACTTGTTAAACTGGAATTTTCGCTTTTAAATGACAGGATGAATGCTGACACTTGATGAGGGCAACTGCTAAACACTGACTCCCTAGTCCTAGGGAGAGGACTGTGTGAGGGGTTTTCTAAAATAGAATAGGATTCCCTAAACTGGCATGGCAAAAAGACTCCATGAGTTAGAAAATGTTGGTTTTGATTCTTGGAGCTGCTTTTGCAAAGCTGGGTCTGTTAAGCACAAGATCAGGGCAGCAGCTTCAGTGCCTGGTTCTACCTGCAGCTGGAGCCAGCTGCTTCCCAAAGTGTTACACTTGCATCAGAAGAATTGCAGAGGTAATTGGGCCACTGGAATCGTGGTGGCTCTATACTTAGCTCATTACTCCAGGCAAATTATCCTTTCCTTCTCCAGTGTTGACTGGCAGGCTGGAGGGCTGTCTAGCTTTCCATTGCTGGGGCATTCCAACTCCTCTGCAGTGTTTTCATTGCACAGGCACTTCTTCCTGGGAACTCTTGAAGGGCTGGCGATACCTGAACAGCTCAAGGGTCTAAGGGTGGGAGTTCTAGAGTAATTCACTGAGGAGGCAGCAGTGCCAAACCTGCTGTTGTAATCAGCTCGGAGTAGGAAGCAATCTGGAAACCTGCTTGGTGCTCTGCTCACCTGTGGAGTGTGGTTGGATTCATCACTGCCACTGCTGATGCCTGAGCTGGGTGGGTCTGGTGGAGGAGTCAGCCTGGGGAGTTGTGGACAAAGGGTTTTATTTCATTTGACAAGTGTAAGACTGGTGTAACAAAGACAATAAGAGCTATTTCTTGCTTTCTGTGTGGAACTTGGTTTTTTACTGAGCTGTTTGTGTCCGGTGCCAGCTGTGCTCCCCTCCTTGCAGGGTCACGCCCAGAGAGCAGCCCCATTAAAGCTAATGGTGCTGTTGCATCATGTCCCAGCCCGCCTTCAGCACTCAGGTATGAAGACTTTTCCTCTTGCATAAGGTGCCTTGATTTGCTCTGCTCGGGGAGGAAGCGCTTGGCAGCTCCCTGAAGAGTAAGTTATAAGCTGCTGTGCCCTGTAGCTTATTTTTCTAAACATTAGTATTTCAAGTTATTGTCCAGCTTTCTAAACTGTAGGAATGCCTGAGGCTGGACCACTGCTCACAGAGGCAGGATTACCTGAGCAGCCCTTGCTGGATGAAGATCCTTTCCTGCTTCTAGCATGTTTCTCTCTCCTAGACCCAAAGTACTTGGTATTCAAAGCAGAGACCTTTGAATATTTGAACATATTTCAAGATCCCTAGGACTGCAATATGGCTTAATCTACTTAGTCTCCTTTCAATTTTGAAGTAGTTCTAATTACTGTTAGGTGTTTTTTCTGGTTCTTCCAACAAAATTCAGCTTTTTGTCTCACTGTCAACCCTTACTGCCATGTGTCAATCCCAGCAGACCAAACTGTGTAGTAGTTAAGAAATTGTTTTTCTGTAAGTATGCTGCAGGTGTAGTAATGTGTATTGAGATAAAGTGACTTCACAAAGGCAAGGAGTCGTCAATTAAAACATGCCTTGTCCAAAGGAATTGGTCTGAAGTGACTCAGATCCTAAAAAAAGGACAAGAAAGGACTGAAGGTTTTTGTGCAAGAAGTGAGCAGGTGGGCTAGGGAGAATCCAGTTTAGCTTACAGCTTAAAGAAGAGCCTAATGCCAAAACACCCCCAAAACCTAATTTATGCACTTCAATTCCACAATTTTTATGCTGCCTCTTGCCAAGACAATTAAAGAATTCCTAGAGCTAATCTGAATTTCCAGTCTGGGTTTGGAAGGCGATAACCAATTCTGCAGGTGCAAAGAACACTCCAATCTCTTCAGGTAGGCTGATGAGTCTTGGTGGTTTCATTGCTGACATATTTGATTTTCAGGAGTCTGGAGATGTGGCTGTGGAGCACATTTGTGGTGCATTTGCAGGTGTAGCCAGCTGGGGTTTTGCTGCTTGTGAAAGGTCAACTTGTAAGCTTCCATGGATTGATTAACAGTAACTTGATTTATGTAAACTCTAAACTGATGTTGCAGCACCTCCTCTTTGATTCTGGAAAACTTAGGAGGAATAACTTAGGTCCCTGTGTGGGGTTGCTGTTCTTAAGATCTGCTTAACTATTTGTAACTAATTCAAATGTGGAAGGTGAAGGAATACCCTGGGCTCAGTTCAGAGGGGGCTTGTGCAGCTGTGTGAAGATAATTTTGGTAGGACAACCCTGCGGATCCATCATGCCTGCAAAAGAAAACACAACCAGCACCTTGACTGAGTAGCAGTTAGTCAGGTTGTGCCATTGTGTTCTCCCCTGGGTCACCCTTTGGTGAGTGTTGTTGAAAGGCTTGACTTAGCTGAGTTTGTACGTGTTGAAACAAATTTGATGGCTTGAAACTTGTCTGAAGACTCTGCTGCTTGTTAGGTGACTCCTGAAGGGTTGTGACCCCTAAAAATCATGACTTGGTTACTTTGATTTATTTTTTTTAATAGCATTTTAACCAGATCTCGGAGATTGAACAACAAACTGAGAGTTTATTGCCTGTAAGAATGTGAAAGAGAAAGTGTGAACCTTCCTGTGGAGCTGGGAATCCATAGATCATGCTGGATGAGTGACAGCTCAGCCTCTACATGGAATTCAGAGCATCTTTGCCTTGTTATAAAAAGCTTGTTGCCTGGTGCTGATCTGTTCCTCCAACACTGAGCTTTTTGTAACCTTTAAACTCTTAGTATAGGGTAAGAATTTATCCTGTTAAAACCTGCATTTGTTTGAAGAGTTAACTCCTGCTTGTTCACCTCTGTCCTACATCTCTAGATCTCAGTTATTTAAATTCCAAGGTGTGTGTCACTCAGAACCTACCTACCCGGTGAGTTCTTCTTTAGCCGAAAAGAAAATGTGACCTGGAGTGAACAAGCAGCTGTGCCCGTCCTGCTGCACCTTTCTCATTCAGTTTTGCTTATGGAACTGCTAAATCAGGATTTAGGAGTTGATCTGCTGGTGAGTTTTTGTGAAATCCTGGACATTTCTTGAAATATTTGAGATGAGTGTCTGTCACTTCTCTTGAAGGGATATATTTTACATTGTATCTGATTTTGGCAATTTTACAGGTGTTCCTTTTGGGGAGGAATGGGGTAAAGTCCTTACTGATGTCTCACCTATACAAAATAGGCTGGGCGAATGCTCTGCCATATGCTGGATATATGGAATATCTTAAAAATTAAGTAGGTTGGATGGAAGGGTCTCAAGGCTTCAACTCTGAAGTAAGGAATTAGTCTTCTAATTTGTCTAGTTAGGTGTGTCCTGCTTAGAAGCCTGACTGAATTTTCAAGTGGATAAGTAGCAGATTTGTTTAGTGTTACACAGTAGGCTTGATTTGTATCCTTTTTCACTACTTTGAGATAGCTTGGTGCAAACCTTTCACAGAACTGGTGCTCTTACTGAGCTGCTAGAGGGGAGTTAGGGTCATCACAATGCCAGTGTTCTTCCTCCTCCTTCCAGTGCTTTAACTCCCTGTCACAAGTGACAGAGTCATGGTGCTCCTTGCAGACACATTTGAGGTAGAAATCTGCAGCTCCACCTGTGTTGTGTCAGCCCATTGCCTGTTCAGAGTTTAACGAGCAGCCCTAGTGCTGTGCTCAGCATGCCTGCACCTCTGAAGGGGATTGGAACCCTTCTAGACTTGCTGCAAGAGAAGCCTTTAACAAATATTTTTCCAGTGCTTTGCTGTGTTTCTGTGGTTAAAGGGTGCCTATGCTGATGGTGCTGGCTTCGAGCTGCCTTCCCTGGGCACAGAGCTGTACTCTAGGATAGGAGCAGGGTAACAGAGCTGTTCCATGGATCCTGTAACTCTGGGGGCTTGGGCTGACCTGCTGGCACAAGAAAGCCTCAATACTGAAAGGGTATCCACTACTGGGGATTTCAAATGATCCTGCAAAAATGCAGCTCCTGAAACTGTTTTGTATCTGAGGTATTGCTTCAGATGTGCTTGAGATTTATGTAGGAAGTGGAAGCAGATACATTCCTTTTCCTCAGAGCTTTTATTAATTGTTAACTGAAGCAGTTGAATTGCTGAGTTTTGTTTAGTATTTGTAGTAAGATTTGATATGTTGCTTGATAAGCGTTCGTGTGTTTTGCACAGATAAAATGTGCTTAGTCCTTGTGGGTTCTGGAGTAGTGGGCTCTTGGATTTGTGGATGTTAAGATGCTTATGTATTTAATTCAGCACTGAGAACTGAGGCACTGAAACTTCAGCCTGGAGAGTTACTTAGTAACACTGTTTGTCCCTGAGCTGTAAAAAAATAACGCCGAGGAAATTAGCAAGGTTAAATGGAACTTGTACAAGACACAAATGTATCTGTTTCACAGCCTCTGCTAGAGATAATGAAGCCTTCAGTGGTGTGCTCAGGCACAGGCTCCTCTTTACCTATAGAATCAGTGCTTGCAGTTCTTATCTCTGAGTTGTATTTGATCTTGGCTGTAAGCAGAGTGATTGCTCTGAGCTTCCCATCAAGCTGCAAGGTGTGATTCCCTCCAAAGCTGTCGCAGGGAGGGCAGAGCATGGCTGGGTGTGCTGGCTGTGAGTTACTGCAGGGCACTGGCAGCCCTCTGCCATGGGATCACCTATCCGGCTGGGAGGTAAGGCCGCTTTGCCAGCACACTTAATCTAGTTTTGATTTGTCAGGATCTCAAAGACAGAAACAAAAAGCGCTTTGTCCTGGCTGCTCTGGAAGACTGACACTTGAATGGCTCTTTGCATTGTCTATTCAGTGGTGTTGGAGCACTGCTCTGCAGCGAGCACATTGTTGTGTGGCAGTCACTCCTCTGGGCAGTTCACAGCTTTCCTGAGCATCTCAGAGCAGCAGCTTCACATGAGCCACTTGTTTGACCAGCTCCAAGGTCAGCGGGGAGGCTTCCATGGCAACTGGTGGCCCTTCAGCACCATCAGTGTGTGCCAGGGCTGACTCTGCTGCCTTCACCACCCCCTGGCTGCTGGAGCTCCTGCCCCTCAGTTGAATGAGAGCACAGTATTCGTGGAGGTACTTTTTTTATCAGTGCTGAAGAAGCTCCAGAGGATCTCTGGAGGTGTGGTGGTCTCTCCATTTATGCTTATTTATGCTTTATTGCTGGGATAATCTGACAGAATATTGCAATCTGTGGTCTAGTTTTTATAAAGAATATTATAATAGATCTTTTTTCAGAGCTTATTCCAAGTGTCAACAGGAAAAGAGCCTGAGTCTTTACCTCACTGTACAGTTATCCTTTAGCCATTTTCTGAAGCTGTGATTGTCAGGGCTTTTAATTTCTCATACATATGAGAGCTGTGTGAGAATTTCCCTAATACTTACAGGTGATCATGAAGTATTTGGTTTATCTTTGCATAGTTGAGCTTGGTTTCCTACTGTTTATTCCATGCTGTTTAGGTTTCTGTTTGCATTTACCTCAGTTAAACAATAATAATTAACTCAAAGCATTGAACTGATGCAGTTATCATATTGGGAGAACAAACCAATAACCATAATGCAGTAAGCATTACTGAAACTTCCTGGTAATGAAAATTCCAGTAGCAGAGTACTTAATTTAATTTTTAAGCTTTGAGAAAATAGTTGTCGTGATAAAATGACTTTAGAACTGACTTTCACTCAGGCAGCTGCCTAATGCTAGGAAAAAGTTTGGGGTGAGAGGAAGAGCTGTAGTGGCTTTATTGTTACTACAGGGAATGTCTGAGCTCTGTTCACATTTGAACCCCAAGCTGCAGTGTGCAGCTATATTTTTAAATGCTTCCCCAGACAGTCAGCATGACATTGTTTACTCCCTCCTAGTGAGTCTTAAGTGTTTTTAAGCTAGAAATTGCAGAGTTAAAGACACTTGGATTCCCACAGCTGAATCAAGTGTGTGTCTGTCTCCTGAAGTGTGTGGCCAAAATAGGTAAGAGCTGCTCACTGAGAGAATGTGGGACTGCTGAAAAGATACAGTACCTGACACAAAACCTGGCTGTTGGTGAGGAGAATCTGTCTTAAGGTCCCAAGGGCAGTTTTTATGTGCAGTTGCTGTGGACATGGCACTGAGGATGCTTCCAGGAGAGACCAGTCTCTCTTTGGCAGTTTGCTTGGCTTTGAGAGCCGGGTTAACCAGCACAGCTGGAGAAGGAGCACAGCTGCAGCCTCTGAAGGGCCTGCTGAGCAGCCCTGAGGAACTTGGATGTGTTGTGTAAGGACAGCTCTGACTCAGTGGGGAATGTAAGCACATAGTTCAGCTTCAGCAGTATCAGTGTCCAAGGCAGAATGAGAGCTCCCAGCCTCAGCAGTGAGGGCACAGCTCAATCCCATTACCCTCTTAGATGGCGTCACACCTCAGAAACGTGGTTCCTACCTCACTCTGTGTGGTTGTGCATTGATTGTTGGCTATTGAGGCACCGTGGTCAGCTGTGATCAGCTGAGGGGGAAGTGGGCACTGAGTGCTGGGGGAGCACCTCAGCGTGACTCAAAGGCTCAGGCAGTCCTGAACACAGATAGATTTTGGGCTTTGCTGCCCCATACCTTTTCAGAAGCTTTTCATATGAGAGAAAGTTGCTCCAAATTCAGCTTTTCATAGTTTCTTGCTGAATTTTCTATCAGTTTTGCCATGAGATTTGTATCTTAAGCATTGGTATTTTGAGCAGTTATTGAAGAATTGAAGTTGAATGCTTGTGGAACAATAGTGGGTTTGCAGGCTGGAATATATCAACAGTATCATGGAATTGAACTGTAGTATTAGTAGAGCCATTCTAAATATACTGCAGCATTGCAATCCTGACAATGATTGTGATGCCAGGCCTGGACTGTGAATACATCCTCCATGTGCACACTCATGTGAGAATGACAGGATATCACCTGCTAGGCTTGAAGATAGTGTTTCTTTCCTTTTGATAAGGAGTGTGGCACAATTGTCCTTTGCTTCTGTGTTACACAGACTCTGTGCTCTGGGGCTGTCCAGACTCTGTGCTCTGGGTGCAAGCAGCAGGATATGGGGAAATCTTTCCCTTGAATGAGAATTTCTGCAGTTCATGCAGAGAAATCTGCTTCTGTTGGGCCTTTCATTGGTTATGACATGTCGGGGAGGTAGTTCTGATTTTCCATCTGCATGAGAAGTCCATCTTCTAGCTTTGGTCTCCCTGGCTTTCCAGTTTTTCTTCTTGCTTAGGTTTTTAGCTTGTTTGTATAGTAGTTTATTCCTTATAAGGCAGGTTGTTAGAGGGGAACACCTGGTAAATAATGCTTGTAGGCTCTGTAATGGATTGGTGTGAGCTGTTCAAATGTCTGCTGCTTTCTTACTCCTAACTGCTCCTCCTGAAGTGAAGGAAGCATGGGAGTGTTCTGGATAGGGAGGAACATGTGTCCTGAGAGCCAAGCTATCAGAAGGGCACTGCCAGGTATAGCTGTCCTGATAGCAGTGGGAATGGACTTCACAGTGAGGAAATCAATAAAATACCAGCTCTGAACACCTCCTGAAGCTGCCTGGTCTTCTAAACATACAAACTCTTCAGGCAATCTAGAGCTGGTTTGTTATTGCAGGCAAATGATGACCTGAAGGACACTTTGGTCTTTCTTGGAGTTGTTCTCCTCAGTACCTGCACTAGCAGGAGATGTGTGTTTTTGACAGAAGAGTGAGCATTTACTTGTAGCCACAATGCATCAAGTTCTATAGTGGAAAGTGTTAGTTGAATGAAAAGTGGAAGTGAGGCAGCCTGGAATGCCAAAAGATGGGATTGCCAGTGATTGATGAAGGATCTATATCTTGCTTCAGACTTCCCTTTCAGTAGGTGTCCTGGGGTTCTGATGGAGTTTTATAGACAGGTTGTCTTAGTAGCAGAGACAAATGGTGACTTGCAGTGGGGTTGACACTGGAAAAGAGGAAAATGTGAAGAGCTGACATGCTCTTACTGCCTTGATTCCTGTACTTGTGCAAGGCCTGTACACTAAATGTGGGCTGCTAGAAACCTCTCTCTTCTGTGGGAGCAGAGTGACAGGCTCCAGTTCTTCACTGCTGTTTCTTGAATTCCTGATTTGTCCTGGAGCAGCTTTGCTCCCGAGCTGTCAGAGCAGCCTGCAGCCTTACTCTGGGAACAGCACTGCTGTAGCAGTTGAATGAGCAGTGGAAGCCTGAGTAAGTACCACTGGCTGTTTCTCAAGTCTGACATCATATCCAAGAATTAGATGGCTCTCTCTCACCATGGGGATAATGAAATAATTCCTACTGTGTTATTCATTAACTCACATTTCATTCAGTGGCTCCTAAGAGGATAACGAGTACGTTAGAGGTGAACTTGCATAAGATTTCTGACATCCTTTTGATAAGTTAAGTAAGAGTTAAAGCTGTGGCAGACAAAGTGTGGCAGTGGGGCCTCACTGAGGCAGGCGGCCTTTGCTGTCTTACACAAATTGACTCGTGAGCTAATTTAGTCACTTTTTTGTTAATGGTTTCAAGAAAATAGCCTGCTCCAAAGTTGCTGCAGAAATAACTGGTGCCCAGAGCCAGATGAACTGGGCTGATACCAGTGGCCATGGCTGTTGATGAAGCTCCCATTCCAACTGGGAGTGCTGGTCTGCTCTGAAGGCTTGCCAGGGTTTGCCTCCCTTCCATAGAGGTTTGTCTGTAATGTACAATTGAGCCAACAAACTAATATAAATAAAGATTAGGCTGTTTGTGGGAGGAATGATGATTGGATATTGAGGTGTCTTAGCAATCTGTCTGATCTTTTGAGTGTGCTGACATCAGTAGTTCATCCCCACAGGTAATAACTGAGGTGATTCTAAACAGAGGCTCTAGTAGAATGGGACACCTGAAGAAATCCAGAATTTCCAGGTGGACCAATAAGATTTTAAATTACCTGGTACTTGTAGAGGCACTGGGTGAGGTGGCTTTATCTGGGAAGAAGTAGTAGGTGATGGTCTGGTGAGTCAGGCTGGTGCCATCCTGGAGAGGCAGGTGTGTCCCTGCCTGGTTGTGGGTTGTGCTTCTGGCTAGGAAGTTGCTGGGAACCTTTCCAGGTGTGTGTAGAGTTATGGTTTGGGTGCTGAGTACACAGCTCTGAGTGCTCCACTCTGCTGCTCAGACCCTTGGGACTGGAGTTGTATTTCCCAAACACAGAGCAGGAATACTATAAAAATTGGGAGTATTCAAAGAACTGAACTCTGGGCACAGAAGATCCTTCTGATGGGTTGAAATCTTACTGTCCTCAATTTTCTGGCCTTTTAAAAGTCCATTAACATACAGAACAGTGTGGGAGCTCTGGTGAGTGCTCTGGATCCTTAGCAGAAGAGGTGCTGTAAAAGGAGCAGTGCAAGAAGGACTGACCTGCTTCAGGACTCCACACTGACAGCAGGGTTTAAAGGAAAGGACTGTATGAAAAGTTCTGGGGTCAGGGAGTTTTGTCCCCCCAGCTCACTGAGTGAGGGTTTATGGGAAGAAGAGGATGGAGAAGGGAATTAAGGATTGTACATATTCCAAGAGAGGCTGAGCAGAAGCTTCACAGGAGATCACAGTGCCTGCATTTCCTAATGTGTAACCCTTTACTCTGTGGTTTCTATGTAGGGCTGCTTTAGGCTGAAATTACAAGTTGATTTCCATGGCGTGTATGAGCATTGAAAATACCTGCTGGGTCATTAATGCAGGGCTTGTGCTGTCAGCTTTGCCTCCCTTGTTTACTCATTGTGCAATTCCATGTAACAGCTTAGGCCAAAAATCCAGCACGGAGCCATGCCAGCCTGTCAAGGATGCCTTCCCTTACAGCAGCACTTCACACCTGGAAGTGCTCTGCCTTCCTGAAATATGTGAAACAGTAAAATACCAGAATAGGTCACTCTGTCCTACCTGCTCTTGCAGGATCTGTTTTTCAGCACCCAACCCAGTGGGCTGGAAAACTGGAAAAGAGAAATCTTTAGTCCAAGCTTCAAGTTGTTCAGGCTGAACATGGAAGTTTGGCTGTAAGTGCTGGTTCATGGTGGCATTTTTATTTTGGAGGTCTCTCCCAACAGGGAATTCTTGTGGAGCAGTTCTGTCAGCTGGACCTGGAGCTGATGCAGAGATGTCACATCTCCAAACTAATGACACAGAAGTGGTCCTTCTAATAAACATACATACCTTGGATCCTTGTCCTTCCTTGACAGACTCATCTAAGCTTCCAGCTAAGCTTTCCTGCATAAAGATGTAATCTTCCATCCAGGAGAGGAGTTGGGCTATTTTTTGGCATTTGAATCTAAATGAGCAAAACTGTGCAGGCTCTGAAATACAAGACCTGAATGCTGAGGTTGTTCCTGCAGCGAGCTGTTATTTATCTAAATTACAGATGCTTTTTCATCTCAGCTCTGAGCATTTTCTTCTAGATTTGTCTTCACATGTAGATTTGTGTTGCACCAGCTGCATAACCTTCTGAAATAAAGGCTTACAGTAAAAGCAAGGCACACTTAAGTATTCGGAGCATTGTTCTTACTCTTGTTCTGTTTTTGCTCAAAGCATACTTTGCCTTTGAGTATTTCTCTGAAGTTGGTTTCAGATTCCAGTTTTAATATTGGAATTGATTGTCTAGAAAGGATATGCCTAGTGATCCTCAAACCTCAGCTGGATGAGTCCAAAGAACAACTTGATGTGATGGAACTGAGCCAGCGGGGTCTCGCACTCCCTGGTGTGCTGCTCTCCACTCATTCCAAATTGTTCTGGATTTTTTTTGCATATTTATTGATCTTGGTTCTTTGTGCGTTCCCATTTGCACTCAAAGGAGCAGAAGTAATTTCTGTTTGTTTTGTAGTTGGATATTTAACCTTATTTCTGTGACAGAGATCTGGTGGGGAATTGGCATCTCTGAAGGAAAGCTTTCTGGGTAGTTCTGTCCCCCTGGATCTGATGGCAAGTGTTACTGCAGGCAGCCTGGAGAGTTACGGGAAGGGGAGAAATTCCTGCCCTCTCTTGGTTTGGATTTTGACCAGAGATTGCACCTCATAAGATGTTTAAGGAGGTCCTTGAGTACCTGAGCAAACGGAGGCTCAGAATTGTGTTTGTTCACTTTCAGCAGCTCCGTCCTGTGTGTGCAGCACGACTCAGGGTGTCAGCTGAGGTCAGGGGGTTTTGCCATTTCATTTCATCTGAGGAAAGGCAGTAAGGCAGGACCCAAACCCCAACGTTTATTGCTCCTTGTCTGTGTTGTAGCCACTTTTTTTAACCAAAATTTTCCAGATTTACTTTTTCACTCCAAGTAAATGCACCTTGAATATTTTACCCTGCTGGGTTCAACGCAGACTTCTCAGAGTTCATGTTCAGTAAGTACAGGCTTGGTTTTCCTACTCAGGTGGTTACCAGAGGGTGCTTCACATGGAATGATAGAGACCAAAAATAGATTGATTTAGCTGATCTTAATTTTTGTGGTGGAGTGCCACTTCTGTGTATTTAATTGAAGCTTGATCTGCGAGTCGCAGGTAAGAACTTCAGTGTTACAAATGTGACTTTTGCTGTTTTCACCTCTTTAGGGAAGCTCCTGGATTAATGCACACATGCTCTTGTATGTTTTTCTAACATGCAATTTAAAGGGGACGTGGTAAATTTACTGTAAGAGTGGTTCTAAATCTTTATATTCTTTAAAGGAAGGTTAAGTCCTGCTGGATGTTAATGATTTAAATGCAAAAATTGAAGTGGATAACTGCAGTCTCCTGATATACATGTTTTTAAAAATCGAATTAAATGAAAATTACCTTCCCTGATGCATCAATAACAGTGTGAGCTGTGAACTGCTCTGACTTCTGCAATGCCTGTGGGAGAGATGTGGATGTGTTGTGTTTGGGTAATGTGCTGAAGAGCCCAAACCTTTGTTTCTTTAAAATGATGATTTATCTCTTAATTGCAACCAAGTCTTTCTTAGTAAATTAGGTTTGTTTTGAGTCACACAGGGAAGGAGTGAATGTTCTCTAAAGGATAAAACACTTCCATGACTACTTACATTCTTTGTACTATTATTCTTCCTTCTCAGGATTTGTTGTATCTACCAAAAGGAATGAGTTTCTTCAGGGAAAATAAGTGAGAGAGGTTTTAAATAAGTGTCTGTGTATACTAATTTGTTGTGCTTTTGAAAAGGTCATTTAGTATAAAATAGGATACTGGAGGAGTATCTTGGTTAGGTGAAAACTGAGCTGCTATAGAGAGCTTGGTGTGGTCTGATTTAATTGAGCAGGTAGGAAGGGAAATCTTCCTGTTCCCCAGAGAAACTCATTCCTGTTGGAGTCACTGTTTGGATGGCAGGATTGAAAAAGGAGATACAGGTACCCTATAGAATTAATGTTTTCCTTTTCCACATCAGCCAAGTATCTGCTGGTATCCTTCTCTGGAAGCTTGGACTTCAATGGATTTTAAATAAGAGAAGGGCAAGACTGTGGCTGTTAACAGGAGCTCTGTCAAACCTTGGTTCACTAGCAGAGCTGCAGTCTGTTGCAGAACTCCATTTCAGTTCTAGCTGAAACGCTGTGTTTTGATACATATCTGTGCCTCAAGCAACCACAAACCCTTCTTTGGTGTCTCTGAAATGCCTGAATATATTTAACTTCAGCTTCGTGCTGTTTAGTTTTTTAGAATAAGCATATTCTGTTAATCCAAGTAAATTCCTTCCTGGCACTCGTGTGCTGTGCGACTTCAGTGTAAGGGAACAAGCCTGTGTACTTTCAATATTATGGAAGTTGTTGTGGAAAAAGTATTTTGGGGACTTGTCCTGACTGAACTCAGCCTCCCTGGGCAGTCTGAAGACATGACTTTAGAAATTGTAGTCATTCTTCCCTTTGACACATTCAAGATTTGAACATTGCAGAGCATCTACCTTGATTTAGTTGATGGCGGACTATTGGGCTTAAAGATACATAAAAGTAGAAAAATATGCCTTAGAGTCAACTGGTTCTGAAGCAGCACTGTTGTGTCTCTAGAGGAATGCATAGTGCAGCGTGACAAAATTAACTGCTCTATTAAAGACCTCTGTACTTCACACCAGATACTGCTAATGTGTGTAATTGATCTTCCAAACCAGCTACGGGAATTGAAGCCCATTAAAACATTTCTTGAGGCAATCACAAGAGCTGCAAGACTCCTCCATGGGCCTCGTGCCTCCCACATCAAAGGGCTGTGCTGCTTCAATCCCTGGTGGCTGCTCTGCCAGGCTCTTGGTGAGATGCAGTTTCACTGCTCCTCGCTAAAGCTGGATACTCCGACAGCTCCGTGTGCCTTCATGGGCAGGACCCTCTTTGAGACTCTTTTTCTTTGCTTGCTGTTTGTTTGAATTGAGGTCTTCTCCAGCTCTTATTTAAGTGCAGCTTGCAAATGGAAAGTAGTATTTTGCTGTTACATTTCCTGCTTCTGAAATTAACTGTGACTTTCCGCAAGTGGAAAAAGATAGGAATAAACAACTGTCTTAATACTTGGAAGATACTGAGGTGATTTAACTACAGGAGGGAAAGTATTTGCTTTTCCTGCTTTTTCCTTTTAATTTAATGAACTGAGGAGTTCTAAGGCCAAGTTGGATGGAGCTTGGGGCACCCTGGGATAGTGAAAGGTGTCCCTGCCTATAGCAAGGGGTGGAATTGGATGAGCTTTAAGGGCCCTTCCAAGCCAAACCATTCCATGGTTCTGTGAATCATCTGAGGAGGGGAAGGCCAGGAAGCAGCAGGTTTGCTGGGGGCAGTGTACTGGTACATTATGCAAACTATGTTGTCCCTGTGATCTAAATGCAGGAATTAACAAGAGAAGGTGTCAGAGTTCTGGGTATGTCTTAATTCCTGTAGGGAGCCAGAGCTCTTCCTTGCCGTGCCTGGCTGAGGGCAATGGCACTGGGAATCTTCTCCCTCTGTAGGTAACTTGACTGGAAACTGCTGAAAGTTTGGAGAAGCTGGAACTGGCAGTGGGCTGATGGAAATGCCTGGTTGTTCTCCCTGGAAGGAGTTGCTGCTCAAGTTCAGCGAGGGCAGGACCCTGTTCTGGTAAATCCTGGGTGTGCCTGGAACTGTCTGGGTAAATAGGACCCAGCAGAAAGCTCTGTGCAGTCCCTTGAGCTGCTGGGGTTTCCTGATGCAGCTCTTGCTGGTCCCCTTATCATGGACAAGCACACTTGGTTTTATCTCCTCCAAATTTGACTTTTGCAGTATTTGCACACACGGAGCCTCTGGTGAACGGTGAGTGCCCTTGGTCTTGGCAGCCTCGTGGGTGATGCCCAAACAAGTGTGTGGGCTGCTCTCTAGGAAACAGCTTTTTGTGAGCCTAGAAAACCCGCTCTGATCCTTGATTAGCTCCTGAAATGTGCAATTTAGGGGATCATTTCATCAAAAGGGGTCTCTTGAAGTAAAGCCACCTCTTAACTTAGGTCAGCTCTTTCAATATGGTTATTTTCTGTTCAAGATTGTTTTGCATGGTCTAGTAAGGGAATACCTGAACTCAAGCCTTTTCTTGGATTGAATTAATTGCTATTTTGTACTGTGAGTAATGCTGTGATCAAACATACTTGTCCCCTGCCATGGTAATTGAAGAGACTTTGAAGGGAAGGGCTCTTCGTCCTCAGGTTCACAGATTCTGACAGAAATACATGAATTACTCCTAAAAGCCCCTTCATTTCCTTTCAGTACAGAATGCAGTCACCTGCTTGACAGCCCTAAAGTGGATCAGGGCTTTGGGAGGGTGCTTGGTGTCTGAACTGTAAACTCTGCCATTCAAACTGCAAATACTTGAATATTTTGCAAAGAAGTGAACAGGCTAAGAAGATGAGCGAGCTAATTGATTAGTTCTGTAAAGAAATGTAATTTCTGCAGGAGCTGAAGTGATTCTGAAGCTGCCTCCAATTCTATAAATCTGAAATGTCTTGCAGTTTTTCAGACTGTGCTGCTCTGGAAGCAAACCACATCTACAGCACTGCAGAGTGGTGGTTCCATGACCTGCTCTCTGGGCTAGTTTTTTCTTGTATCGAGGAGTTGAAATATGCCATGATGGGTCTGAAATGCCAGAGTTGTGTAAAATAAGGAAGGGGGGTGTTTTGTTTGGGAGAAGTATGGGAGCAATACCCTTTCTGCTGGCTCACCATGCTTCAGGGAATAGCAGCATAGTCCATTTTAAAGCAAAACCACCTTAATACCACATCAAAAAAGGTGTTTTTGGCATGTGCCACGATTTTACCAAGTGCTGGCTTAGTTTGAAATATTAACTTGCCCAGTCATGTAAGGTGATCCAGTGTGAGTCCTGGAATACAGAGCCTCCTGATGGCTTTCGTTCCTCGATGAAGGCAGTGAGTGTGGATGTGTGGATCTTCCATGGCCTCCTTGACAGGACAGGTCTTTTCAATGCGATTGAAGAATTAATGGATTAAAGCGTTACCCATAATTACATTGTGCAAGGTGTGCAAGCAGAGAAAGGGATGTCTCGTTCTAGGCCTTGATAACAGCAAACAGATTTTTGTGTCCTGCCTGTCCCAGGCTGGGTGGCACAGCAGAGCTGGAGAAGGGCTTTTGTCAGAGTATGGAGGAACAGGACACAGGGAATGGCTTCCCACTGCCAGAGGGCAGGGAGAGATGGGATATTGGGAAGGAATTGTTCCCCGTAAGGGTGGGCAGGCCCTGGCACAGGGTGCCCAGAGCAGCTGTGGCTGCCCCTGGATCCCTGGCAGTGTCCAAGGCCAGGTTGGACATTGGGGCTTGGAGCAGCCTGGGACAGTGGAAGGTGTCCCTGCCGTGGCTGGGGGTGGCACTGGATGGGCTTTAAGGTCACTTCAAACCCAAAGCATTCCATGATTGCTGGGCCTCTGTGGGCACCAAGGTCCCCATTAGGAACACCTTGTAATAACTTAGGCATTTATTTCTCAGAGCATTAATAGATTATTAATAACAGGTATTTGCTATTTCAAAAAAGTTGTCTTACAACAAAAACATCCAGTGGTGTTTTGTTATAGAGATTTTCAAGGTTTTATGCCAGAAAAAGTGTGGTGAAAATGAGGTCAACTAAGGAGCTGAGAGCTGTGACTGTGTGTGTTGTCTGGAGGAAGTTCAAGGTGGGAGAAAAGTCTCGTGGGAGTGTGTCTTGAAACACCAGAGGAACCTTCAAATTACATTTGCTTCTTGATTCTTCCTATTTTCAAATCATTCTTTCTCTTTTTTTATTCCTTGTTGGTGTCTATAGTGTTGCTGTCAGGAAATCCCAGCAGGTGAGGAGCTGTCCTGGGCAGTGTGGGATGCTCCTCTGGGAGCAGCTGCTGCCCCTTCCCGCTGCTCAGGCACTTAAAGGAAGGTCTGAGCTGCAGCAAGATGTGAGTGGAGGAGGGAAAGGGGATGAAGAAGTGTTTTGGGAGGATGAGTAAAACCTTGGAGACTTTGATTAACAGCCACTTCTCCTTGTTTGCTGCCTTCTTTCTAGAAAGGCAGAAAGAGGGGAGGGAGTGTGACTCATGGCAAATGGGCTGTGAGGGCCTTAATGGAAAAATGGGAACTGTGAGGAGAAAATTATTCCCTTCTTTCTCCATTATGTCTTTTCAAATGGAAACTTCTGCTGCCTGGTCTAACCTTGCTGTTTGTTTCTTAACTTCAGTCTGATATTGCGCTGTGTTTCATGGCTCTTTGGTTACCTGTTGACAGAAATCCCCTTCCCAGCACACCTGATCACCTTTCCAGCTTAGAACCTCCACAAATCCACTGGGGCTGTGTCCTGTCAGCTTCCATTCGGAAATCCAGATTCAGTTCCTGTCCTTCCAGGTTTCTCCACAGTAATCTGTGTAACTGTTGGTCCTTGGTAGCTCTTCCTCCTCTCTCATGCACATAAAATGGAGGAATGTGGAGTAATTGAAATTAAAGGAAAATTATAGACATGGTACAGAAGATCTCTGATGAGTGAATTGTATCCTGGCTTATGTATGAATAAGTGCAGTCTTTGGATCACATGGTTTTATCCAAATGAAGAAAGAATTAAAAGAGAGCCTGTAATTTTGTAAGAAAATGTGATATTTTGTTGTGGATTTTGCTGTGGTCTTTTGACCTGGATTATTTTGAGATCAGTGAAGGAAAATACTGATGTAGAGTCCTCTGTTTGGGAGCACTTTCCTGAAAGCCTCTTTTTTTCGGCATAAATAATACTGTTACCCCAGCTAAATATCGATTTTTATTCCTGACATCAATTATGGAAAAAATGGACCTTTCTTAATGCAAAATCAAATTTTTCTCTACTATCCCCAGAAGTGCTTCTCTTGCCTTTTCTCTGCCATTCCAAGCTCTGATTTCCTTTCAAGATGTTTTTTTTTTTTTTTTTTTGCCTTAACTTTGAACTGTTGCTTCTGCATTTAATTTCTGAAGAGTGCAAGAAGCGATCTTTAACAAATATGCAAAGATAATCAGCTTAATCAAACTGCTTTAAAAGCAGATTAATGCCACTTCCGAGTGGGAAGATGAAGGAAGCCCAAATGCCGACCTGCCATTAGTGGATGAGTCAGTGCAGTGACAGATGTTGACAAAACTTTTTTGATGCTTTGGACTCTTATAATTAATTTTATTCTTCACTCATAAAAGCGGAGAGAACAGAAAGTGGAATGAGATCTTTTCAAAATGCTCTGGTGCAGGACAGTTCCATCCCTGCTGTGGGAATGTGGGATGTTCCATGTGGCTGTTCTGCATTCCCTGTCAGGTATTTGAGTGTTGCTGTGTGCATACCTTCATATCCAGCTGGAATTATTTCATCCAGGGAAGTGGGTGATAAACAAGCTGGAGAGAACTGGGGCTGTTCAGCCTGGAGAAAAGGAGGCTCAGGGGGGCCCTTGTGGCTCTGCACAACTCCCTGACAGGAGGGGACAGCCAGGGGGGTCAGGCTGTGCTCCCAGGGAACAGGGACAGGAGGAGAGGGAACAGCCTCAGGATGGGCATGGGGAGGTTCAGGTTGGATATTAGGGAAGATTTCCTCTGGCACAGCTGCTCAGGGCAGTGCTGCTATCCCCATCCTTGGAGGGATTTAACAGCTCTGGGAATGTGGCCTTTGGGGACATGGGTCAGTGGTGCCAGATCAGTGGCCTTAAACGTCTTTTTCAACCTTAAAGGTTCAGTGACACGTGTTGCTAAAAACCAGAAAGTGCTTCCCTGAGGATGAGCATTCTTTCTTCTCTGTGTGCACGTTTTAGAACTTTCTATTAAGGAGCAGCCTTGCCCCATCCAGCCTCCGGACCGGCTGCGTTCCCAGTGCTCCCATCCCACTGTGGTTTGCAGCTCGGCCACAAGCTGACCACATCCCCCAGCTGGTGGGCAGCTGATAGCAGCACTGTGTTCCTGCTCCTGAGCACGCTAAGAATTGTGTAAAAATAGCAGGGAAAGGAAGCTCAAATCCACCAGGAAGAAGAGAAAAAGAAGAGAGGAGGAGAAGAACAACCTGTCAGCTAAAGTGAGCAGGGAGCAGCCAAACACAGAGGGGATGAAATAAATGGGGGGTGTAAGAGAAGGTTCCCCTGGTGGTAGATACACCCCTTGGGTATGTGGGAACTGTGACATTGGGAAATTCAGAATGTAAACAAGAATGCAGAACTTCTCCTCAAAACCCACACTTGCATAATGTTAGGTTGGGACATGGCGTGGCACAACCGGTGTGGAAATGCTGTATTTCAGCAAGGGGAGGGGGGAAATACATCTTCAAAATAGTCAATTAGCAGGAAAAAAAGCTTAATTTGGTTGTGTTTGTTTACATCTTTATGAGGATAACTGGCAGCTAGAGAAAATCTGGACTTGTTTTTCTCCCCAGTTTTGTTTTCCCTTGTGCTATTTCCATGCTTATCAAATCATGGCTCTCCTGCTTTGGCTGATAGAGCCTTTCAGCATAGAAACTGTAGAGACAACTTTCCAGTCACCTAATTAAACAAACATGTTGATTGAAACTTCTCCAGAGTGCTTTTCCTAGCTATTTGCCAATGTTTTATTAAAATAAATGTCAAGAAAAACACTGTCGCAGGCTCAAATAATTTAGATTTTGGAGTTCCTGTAGTCCATGGCTGCTCAGAGTAGGGCCGACTTTGATGTTGAATCGGGTAGCCCTTGGAATTCCAGGGGTTGGGGTATGGCCAGGGATGAAAGTTTTACAATTTGGAAACCATTGTTTGGAATTTCCCCTCCCCAGCTGTGCTGTTACTTGTGTTTCACTGTATGATTGATATACAATGCAACTACTCTACTTCTCCGTAACATCATCCAAGAAAAAAACAGCTGAGGGCAAGACCTTTGTGCTGAGTGTTCACCCAATGCCCAGCTTCCCAAAATAGACACCAGAGCAGGATCTTAAAGGATGATTCAAAGGAAAAGTGAAGTGTTCTTGTTCCCATCCCCTTCAGTCCTGGAGCAGAGTCACTTGTGACATGTTTGAATTGGGCAGTGACAGGATGTCCTTGGGCACCTGTGCTGGAATCAGGGGAGGGGTTTGTGCCCTGCCCAGGTGAGACCCCACCTGCAGAGCTGGCCCAGCACAGGGAGGACCTGGAGCTGCTGGAGTGAGTCCAGAGGAAACCATGGAGCTGCTCTGAGGGCTGGAGCCAGGCTGAGAGAGCTGGGGGTGTTCACCTGGAGGAGAGGAGGCTCCAGGGACACCTCAGAGCCCCTTCCAGGGCCTCCAGGGGCTTCAGGAGAGCTGGAGAGGGACTGGGGACAAGGGCTGGAGGGACAGGACACAGGGAATGGCTTCCCACTGCCAGAGCGCAGGGATAGATGGGATATTGGGCAGGAATTGTTCCCTGGGAGGGTGGGCAGGCCCTGGCACAGGGTGCCCAGAGCAGCTGTGGCTGCCCCTGGATCCCTGGCAGTGTCCAAGGCCAGGCTGGACATGGGGGCTTGGAGCAGCCCATGGCAGGGGTGGCACTGGATGGGCTTTAAGGTGCCTTCCCACCTGAACTATTCTGTGCTAAACCAAACCAGCTCCGAGAATGTGACAGTCTAATAGAAATGCTGCAGTGCCCATCCCTAAAGGATACACTTGACTCAGTGGAAGGATCCTGTCCCTTTTCCATCTCCTCCCCTGATGGTGCTGAATCTCCTCTTTGGCTCACACAGCTGAGGGTGGTGCTGCAGCACAAGTGGTGGGAGCACCTGGAGGGGGTGGCTCTGGGACAGCATCCCTGTCCTGAGGGGCAGCTTCCTGGGATGTGCTGGGATTTGTTAATTTAATGGCTACTCCTGACCTGGGACTGCTCCCATCAGGAATTGGTGTTTTGGAGAGGGCCAGCAGAATTCACAGTAACGTTTCTTCTTACAGGCAGCTTTCCCCCCTTATTTTGGCAGAAGTTGTTGACTTAGGAAGTGATAACATTGGAGGTTCTTATCAGAGCTCAGCAGCCTTGCAGGAGGAATGCTGATGAGCGTGTCAGGGGGGTTTGCTGAGCTCTGGCAGCAAGAAAGTGGAATTATTAATGCTTATATTGGAACATTTTTCTCCTGTTTTTAAACTTCTTGACAAAACTCTTGAGATTTGGTGGCTTCTTCCAAGCCTCATTAAAATCAATAAAAAGCTTGTTGCAGATTTTGTGAAGGTTTTTTTTTTTTCTTCTTCTTCTCATTTGGACTGAAACCATGTAAAATCAGTCCAGCTCCTGCACCCGAAATGTGTATCTTGCCTTTTGAAAAGCAAATATATGGCCAGAACACTGTCTCTGAGGAGTCATTCTAGAGTTGTATAGTCTGCCTTCAGAGCTTTTTTTTTTTTGTGTGTGTTTAACAGACTTGCTCCATATTCCCCTCAAAGGTGACTTTGTATCAACAGGCAGCTGTGAAGTTGAACTTGTTGCCTGCTCAAGCTGGTACCTCACAGTCAAACTGTGCCCATTCCCATCTGGATGCTGGGGTTCATTATCGACCCATAAACTTATTGGGATTGGTGTTTGGCTCGTTGGCAGAGAGAGATTTTTAAAAATAAAGACAAAGTTGACCTCTGTTGCAAGTAATGAAATATTGCTTTTAGAAACTGTTTTATGAAATGGTAAATTGAAGTTTAGCTGAGGTTTTGGACAGCTGGCGTCAACACAGGGGCTTTCTGTTAGAGCACATCCTCAGCTCCCTGCTTGTATAAATACTGAGATTCCATGAGATTCCCTAAAGTGTCCATCATGTAAGATGGTGGAATTCCTTCTGGTGCATCTCAGTTTTTCTATTAGAATCTTAGAATCATGGAAACTCTCCATGGGAAGGGACCCACAGGGATCACTGATCCAGCCCCTCATCCTGCCCAGACCCCCCAACAATCCCCCCCTGGCCATCCCTGGCAGTGCTGTCCAAACACTCCTGGAGCTCTGGCAGACTTGGAGCCGTGCCCATTCCCTGGGCAGCCTGGGCAGTGCCCAGCACCCTCTGGGGGAAGAACCTTGCCCTGAGCTCCAGCCTGAGCCTGCTCTGGCCCAGCTCCAGCCGTTCCCTGGGTGCTGTCCCTGTCCCAGGGAGCAGAGACTGGAGCTGCAGCCCCTGGGGAGGGCTGAGCTCAGCCTCCTCTGCTCCAGCTGAACTTTCCAAGTGCCCTCAGCCCCTTCAGTCCCTTCCCCATCCTTGTGCCCCTTGGTCCCTTTCCAACAGCTTTAGATCCTTCTGACATTGTGGTGCTCGAAACTGTCCCCAGCACTCAAGGAGAGGCCACGCCAGAGCAGAGCTGGACAATCCCCTCCCTCATCCAGCAATGCTGGGCCTGAGGCACAGCTCTTTGAAATACACATTTTGTGATGTTAAACTATTTTTCTACTCCGTCAGTCCTAAAATTATATCTCCTTTTTCTGTGTGTTACTTATATTCCCTGTCATAAGCCATAAACTAAAGGACACAATGAACACGAAGTACAAAAATATTTTATTTCATTTACCAGAATGTGAAAATTATCAGTAGTTGTGGCACATCAAAGTACAGGCAAACTATTTCCAGCAGCAGGATTATATGGTGGAGAAATTGGACTTTCCAGGCACATCCAGAT
Source organism: Certhia americana (assembly GCA_018697195.1). Classification (NCBI taxonomy): domain Eukaryota; kingdom Metazoa; phylum Chordata; class Aves; order Passeriformes; family Certhiidae; genus Certhia; species Certhia americana. The sequence continues at coordinate 13,663,985 of CM031871.1, forward strand.
GCAGTGTGCTACTGGGAGAGTATCCAAGTTTCTGTAAAGACCAAACCTTTGGATACAAGGGAGCCGTGTCCCATCAGTTTGTTTGCTTTAGGAACAATTGGGGTTAGTCTGGAACTTTTAATTTTAGGGTTTGGGTATTTTAGTGTTAAACTTGATGTCCTTCTGATGCCACAGGAGACATCTGTTGGTCCTGTTGGAATGGCTGTAGGAATAAAGCAGATCAGATATTTTTCCATATAATTTTTGATATGTATGTTTCTGGCACAATACCTCATTTTTGATGCAGTAAGTGTTTGTACAGCACTTGAAAATCTAAAGGAGAGGACTTGGCAGGAGGGGCCTCGTGAGCATTGCTGATCCTTGGGATTTTTGCACCGTTGGACCAAAGCACATGGGCAGCAGCCACTGTTTGGGGGTCTTCATTGGCTTTCTTGGGGCCAGAAATACAAATTTCAGTGTAAAATTGAACCTACTTTGAAGATCAATATAACTTCAGTTGGATCTTCTATAAAACTCTCTCCTGTAACTTGTATTGTGAAGTAATTTAGGCTTTGTTCACTCATTTATGAAAATCCTGAATTGCTTTGTGGCCACAATTTCAGAACTGCTCCTGGCCAGAAACGAGGCCTTATCCACATGTATCCATTGGATCCTGGAATTCCCTCTCTGGGCATGTTAAGCCCTCATTACAACTTCAAGGCACTCAGACTTTCTCTTTTTCCTCTTGAATTAATCCAAACTGCCCTCAACAGTGGATTGTCTTGTGTAGGTTGCTGGTTCAGAAGTGTTTTTTTCAAATGAAGTTCATGATTTAAAGTGTTGTCTTCCTGTTTGCAGCTGCCGATGTGAAGAATCAGAAGAGAGCAGTTGGAACTTTCTGGGACAAGAGAGGACTGCTTATTCTCTTTCTTTGGTAAGAATTGCATTATTTTGGGAAGATCAGCTGCTTGTTTGTGGATTCTGTGCTCATCATTGATTATTCTCTTAATTAAATAAAATGTTTTCCGAGATCTTAGACAAAAATTAGTATTTCACTGAGTTGGAGTTTGCAACCTCTAATTATTGAAAAAGAAGGTTCCTGATCTTAGTTGTGCCCAAGCTTCAAACACCATTCTTTGTGCTGCTCCTATTCCTGAATAATGTGCAAATATCTGTGTTGTCAGCTGCTCTCCAACAAATCCTGATGAAAGTTACTCAGTCCCTGCAGCCTGTGGTGTCAGGAAAGAGGAGAAACCTCCCTGTCAGGGACTGAAATGAGGGAAACTGGGGGTTTATCCTTATCTCAGAAATTTCCTTCTACCTGCCAGAGGGGGAGAAGTGTTTTCAGTTTGCAACAGAAGCGTCTTTTGCTCTAGGTGCAGCGCATTCCTGAGTGTTCAATTCTCAAATTTTCTAATGTTCCCTTGCCAAAAAATCTGAATTCCAAACTCAGAGGACAACTGTGCCACAGTATGTAAACAGCTCAGGGGTCAGCTCAGTCTGATTTTGATATTAAAATAAATGGAATTCAGTCAGGATGGGGAAGGTAAAGGAACAAAGTGAAATGCTTGGATTCTTCCTTTTTCCTTTTTTCCTCCAGTTTTTCATTTTCCTTGCTGAAAGTCCAGCTGCATTTAAATATATGTGAATTTAAACGACCCTTTATTTAGCTAATCTTTTTTGTTTGGAATCACTGGCAAACAGATGGTTATTGCTACTCTTAATTATGTACATAATTTAAACCAGAAGGCACATCTGAAACAAAAGGTAATTAAGATGTTCCCACAGAAGCTGAACAGAGTCTGAGGTTACAACCTTTGCTCATCATTTATCCTTTCAAGCAGAACATAAGGATGGAGAATTAACAGGACTATTCTCTTTTTGGATGTAATTTAGCACATGTGGAATTGGAGGTAAAAGGGCAGACAGTAAATTGATAACATTACCTTTTCTTGGCCTCAGTCGTGACCAAACCCAATATTTGTACCAATAAAACCAAGATTCACTGCTCTGTGTATAAGCTGGCTGCTATTTTTATGTGATCCTATTGATAAGGAGCCTGAATTTAAGGCTGCTTTCCTTGGACAGGTTTTTTTATCTGAGCTGTGTTTGTACCTTTCCATTTCACTTCTGGAAAATGGGTTTTACTGTCAGGGCAGAGCTGCAGTTGAACAAAATGAGAATTCTCCTTCCATTCTGCAGTCCTACAAGTTGTGTGGATCAACCTGAGAATGGGTTTGTGCAGCCACTTAGTGCTGGGCTGGCTTTGTCCCCAGCACGGGGTGGAATTACAGTGGGGAGGGTTCAGGAGTGCTGCTGCTGATGATACAAGGAACTTTCTTACTTCCAAGGCTTCTAAAACCAGAAATGCCCTTGTGAGGTGTCAACAGTCACTGGGATCCTCCTCCTGTTCCCATGGGAAAAGTTTGGTGAAGTGGAAATGGATTAGAAAGCTTTGGGATAGAAAAAAATGTGGATTCAGGTGTGGTTTGGGCTGTCCTGGGCACTGTGTGGTACATCCCTGCTCCCAGAGCTGTTCTCATTTCCTTTTGCTCAGCCCAGTGACCTTGAGCTGCTGAGGGAGCGGGATCAGCTCGTGGACATGATGGGAAAGGAATGATTTCTCTCCAAGTATTTACTGTCCATCAGCTCAGAGAGCCTCATTGTATCAATTCAGCCTTTTTGTTATTTCTGTCAGCAATTTTCAGCACTCATTTGGTGGCAGAGAAGTTGCTGAAGCGTTTCACTGATGCCCAGCAGCAGCCTGAGCAAAGTGTTTACTTTAGAACCAGTCCTTTAACTTCTTGTACCATTTATCTTGGCAGCATCACCCTTTGGATCTGATAATCCTGATCCAAAGTGAAACAGGCAGATTCTTTTTCCACACAGCCTTCCCAAAATTCACCTTAAAAAGGAAGATTCTCACATGGGAAAAGCCACACTGTCACAGTAGAAACTGTTCTGCACTGAATGCAGGAGTTAGACTGAAACTTGGTGCTTTGGATAGTCTGCTGGAGGTTTATGCTGGATTTTAGGAGCACAGCTGTAAGATATTTTTAAAAATTCAGTTTTCTAAGCTAATACTGTATTTTTAATATGTAGATGGCTATATAATAAACTTAAAAATACATATATCTAATCAAACTGAAGTATGAAAGAATTTTTTGCAGCATAGGGCCTATTCAATTAAAACTTTTCCTCAGACATACTAAGCAAGGTTCAAATTTACCATAAAAGCAACTTTTTAAATTAAGTTGGTGTTTCTTTGAAAATTGTGTGTGAAGCTGAAGGAGTTCTTTGAAATAACAAGCTATTTTTTATATCATACAGTCCTCAATGGTTTGGGTTTGAAGGGCCCTTAAAACCCATCTCATCCCACCCCTGCCATGGACAGGGACACCTTCCACTGTCCCAGGCTGCTCCAAATCCCCTCCAACCTGGCTTTGGACACTGCCAGGGATCCAGGGACAGCCACAGCTGCTCTGGGCACCCTGTGCCAGGGCCTGGGCATCCCAGGGAACAATTCCTTCCCAATATCCCATCCATCCCTGCCCTCTGGCAGTGGGATGCCATCCCCACTTGTCCTCTTGCTTCAGGCCCTTGGCCCAGGTTTCCTCTCCAGCTCTCCCAGGATTTTATATCTATTTTTTGCATTAATTTTTAATGAATCCATGGCAGTTTGAGCTCAGTTCTGCTCATCATTTCCCCCTTTTATGTAAATATATTTACAGACATATATGTGAAGATACTTGATGTGCAGCTGCTGCTCCTTTGCCCTTGGTCAACATTCCAGAGCAAGCACAGGATGTGTTTAGGGCTCCCTGCAGTGCTGGGAGCTGATGGATGGTTTTCTCTGTCAGCCTCAATACTGATAATTTGAAATACATTTACAAGTAAAGCGAGATATGAACTTTGTATGTGACCTGAGAACTGACTGCACTTGTGTGATGTATTTTCATTTGTAAGGTTTGTGTGCCACAGTCTGCAAACCCCATAAATACCTGAATGAATCCTGGTTGAGTAGAAGAGGGAAGAACCTACCTGGATATAAAAAGCTGAGTGTCAAATCAGTCTCAAACCCAAATTGTAACTCCTGTATTCAGTTTAGTCATTAAGTTCCTAATTGGGTGATTTGCATAAACCTCAGGACTGTGTTAATATTCTCAGAAAATTTGCAGATGATCAAAACTTGGGGGGGGTTGTTGGATAGTGGAGAGGAAGTGCCCAGTGTAGTGATCTGGAACTCCTGGAAAGATCAGTGCAAGAAAATGGATATTTTGGTATATCCATGGATCTCCAAAATGAGCCATAAATGTAAAATCAGGATTGTTATCCCAGTAAGAATTCTAGTTCATATGCCATAGTTGAAACAAGCTTGTTCCAGGAGGATCCAAACCCTGTGTTTCACACCAGACCAGCCTGAACAATCCCAAGGATCCCTTTGGATTTGTAACCCACAGATTTCTGATTTACCATCTCCAAACAACTTGGGAGAAAATTCTGGGGGATCCAGAAGGATGAACGTGTTTTAATTTAAATTATATAAACACTGCTCTAATTGCTGCCTTCAGACAGGTGTTCTCCCAGCAGCACATCCAAAGGTAATTTTTCGGGTTGAACGGAAGGAGCCAGACACATTTTGAAACAATTTTGGCTCTCAGGAGAGGGAGCTTCTATGGATTTCATCTTTACATAATTACTGTTTGCTCTCAGTTTTCTAACAGCTACATTCACAGTCTTTAAAAGTTAATTTGTATTTATTTGCCAAAAGAAAATGAATCTTATTTCATCATTCTACTTTCCTGGTTTTCTAGATTTTAATAAGTGAAGAGCTCCAAGTATTGCAAGCAAAGACGAGGATTCCTCCTCCTGCCCAGGGCCTGTCATGGTAAGCAAAGGGGCTTTGTAGGGTCTGTGACAGAGCAGAAGAGTTCAAAATGGGAAAAACATTAGGGAATTAATGTTTACATGTGGGGTTGTTGAGTTTTAGGCATAGTGCTAATGCTTTTTTCCTAATGCCGCTGTAAATCTTACAGCTTTTAATGACTTTATAAATCAGGCTGTAGGAATTGGTTGCTAATACCAAATTTGTTGTCTGAGGGCCTGTGTTGAAGAGTTTAGAAACTTTAGTGAGTTAGTGCTCCTGGAGTTCTCTGGACAGTTCATCCTGTGGGAGCTTTTCCTTGGCTGTGGATGGTTGGGGAAGGTGGCAGCAGGTGCCAGTGCTGCAGGTGACTGTCACACTTTGTTCCTCAGGATGAGGAGACTCAGCACAGCCTTGAATGCATCCAGGCTAATCAGATTTTTCCCAGGAAGCAGCTGATCCGAGAGGATGAGAACCTTCAGGTAATCACCACACTGCTCCTATTCATATCACACTGTCTCCAGTTGGTTATGGATTTTCTGGCCTTTCCTCTAGAATTTTAATTCACAGTTAGCACGGAAACTCATTTTGCTCTTAAATACTCCTGTACTGTTGGTAGGACAGAGAACTTGGGTATTTTGTTACAAGGAATTCCTTCAAGTGTCTGAAAAACATCACTGCTACCTGTGCACTAATTCCAAGGGTCAGGTTTTGTTCCATACTTTAGAACTCTGTTGTTTTGAAAAAGCAGCACTAAGCTGATTTAACACTGCCTTGGCATCTGGTTATTGTGAAGCCAAAGGTCTTCTGTTGCACAAAAAGAGATATTTTTAAATATCTTTATTTTCCAAAACTCCTTTTGAAATCAGTTTGGTTCAAATGATTTACCATAGAATCATGGAATAGTTTGGGTTGGAAAGGACTTTCAAGCCCATCCAGTCCCACCCCTGCCATGGGCAGGGACATCTTCCACTGTCCCAGGCTGCTCCAAATCCCCTCCAACCTGACCTTGGACACTGCCAGGGATCCAGGGGCAGCCACAGCTGCTCTGGGCACCCTGTGCCAGGGCCTGGGCATCCCAGGGAACAATTCCTTCTCAATATCCCATCCAGCCCTGCCCTCTGGCAGTGGGAAGCCACTCCCTGTGTCCTGTCCCTCCATCCCTTGTCCCCAGTCCCTCTCCAGCTCTCCTGGAGCCCCTTTAGTCCCTGAAAAGAGCTCTGAGTTCTCCTTGGAGCCTTCTCCTCTCCAGGTGAACACCCCCAGCTCTCCCAGCCTGCCTCTCCATGTAGACACTTACTTCAGCTGAAGAGTTCCATTGTAATAGAAAGCATTTTTATTTGATTCCAGCTACTTTGGTGTAAGACCAGATCACTTTCAAGTTGAGCATTTACACTTTCCACACAGCTCAGCTAAACTGGTTTAATTAACCAGTGACAATTTCCATGTGTGGTGTAATGAACTGCAGGTTTCTGACTTTATAAAGCAGCAGATTTTCATATTTACTGTGAGAAACAGGGAGCAAAAAGCTTGATTTGTCCAAGCTCAGCTTTGTAGCATTTAGGGATCCAGCCTAGGCTGGTTACCTGAACTTGCTGAGTGAATAGTGGGGAAATAGCAGGAAACATTATTCATCCTGGATGCTTTGCCTACTTTAGGATGAATTTAATAACATTATGGAAATGCCACTCTCCATTAAGTAAGGAGTGAGAGCATAAATCAAGGGCTTTGTCAGCCTGCTTGCCAAAATGTGAGGATATTTTTCATAAAAATTCATTGCTTTCCCTGACCAGGCACTTACTACTTAGGAAAAGTAACATAAAATAAGGGATCATTTAAGAAAAAGGCTGCAATTAACCTCAGAGCCAACCTTACCTGATGTTCCTCCTTAGCAGCAATAACAGAGCTGAATTCTCAGCAGGCTTTGTTTGATTTCTTGCTCTGCAGGAGGGGCAGATTTTTGGGAAATGGTGTCTGAAATCAGATTTTTGCTGGTCTTTCTGCAGGTGCCGTTCATTGAGCTCCACGGGGAGAGCACGGAGTACGTGGGACGAGCAGAGGATGCCATCATTGCCCTTTCCAACTACAGGCTCCACATCAAGTTCAAGGAATCTGTTGTGAATGTAAGTGCTTCCAGGTGTTCTGATCTCAATGGAAATAACAGAATTTGGGTAAGAGTACAGTGATCCCCTCCCCTTTTAAGAATGAAAAATCTTTTTGTGATGTTCAAATCGGTTTCTCAGGGACAGTAAACACGTATTTAGGTACCAAAGGGTGACTCAGCAGCTCTGAAAATCAGATGGCATAAGGAAATGTCCCTCAACCTTTACTTCACAGCTGGCTGTCTCAGACTCCTGTTGCCCCCAAGCTCAGTGGGGAGAAATAATCAATCTTCCAAGGGGCTTTTGGAGCACCTAACCTGATTTGTGCCTTGCCTGGAGCTTCAGAAGGTGGGAGTGGATCTAGCTGCTGAAGTTCTGTGCCAAATGTTGGGTGGTTTGATGTAAGAGGTCAGGAGTGGGACTTCTCCTTCAATGCATTTCTTTAGGGAGTTTTATTCCAAGTGTCCATTCCTTAAAGTGCTTCCATCTCCACCTCCTCTGGTACCAGACACAGTTAAATGGGTGTTGGACAGTCCTGGGCAGTGCTGGGATGTTCACACAGACCAGTCTCACCAGCTGGGGACACTTCCAGTGTGGAAATCAAGAGTGTCCTGAGGAATGCCAGGGAATGATGGAGTTGCTTTATCAGGGAAGCCACTGGAGCATGAACTGCACTTCCTGTCCTTAGTGTAATTAGGGATATTACTTTAGAGGGATTTTCAATTCAGCATAGCAAGAATCGATGTTATCTCAAATCACGTTTCGCAGTTGTGTTCAAGGAAGCGTCCACAGAAGCTTGTCAATATTCCCATGTTAATTTTTCTTCCCTGACTTCCACATGCAGTGTTCTGGCCTCTTGTTCTGTGTGATATCTCATTATCATTAGCATCATTAACCAGAAATAATCAGAGCCATAAATGACTATCACTAATAACTTCCTATGAACTCCACTGAAGTCCAGGGCAGGGAGGGCTTGGGATGTCTTTAAGGATACAACATTCTTCAGTAATTAGAAGCCATATTTAAATTGTTAATTTTGGCAGTAGTAATCCTTTTGGTTATTGTTGACCAAAATTCTTAATCAGATGGTGATTTTCTAATTCAAATCTTCACTGAGTAGTTTTTGATTGAGTTCACCCTGATTCTTTCCTGCAGTTTTTATGTCACCACAGCTGTTCAGCAAATACCTGTAAGAAATTCTTCATTCCTGGGCTGTGGCTTTCCCCTCTTATTTGGTTACAATTCCCTGGCTGTGAAAATGGTGCTGTGACACCTCAGTGAGCAGCACAGAGTTCCAGATCACCTGGGCTGTGAAAGAAATCCATTCAAAGTTGTAAATGTTCCCATTTCAACAGTGCAGAAAAGGGCTGTGTGTGGAGATCTTTCCCATGGATAATTTCCTAGATCTCAGTGCTAATAGGAACATGGTGTTTCAAATACAAAAACAAAAGGTCCCACAGACCATGCATAAATTGGGGGGATTATGACTTTCAGGGGTGTTGACTTATATTTATCCATGGGATGAAAGTGCAGACTCAACAGGGATCTCTCGGTGCACGGGGGAGGTTTGGTTCCCAGGCCCATCTCTTTTGATTCCTTAAGAAAATGTCAGACTTTGCAGCTGCTGAGTGTTTCTGTCTAATCACTTTCCTCCCTGTAAGCTAATTGCATTGATGGGAGAATTAACATTTTAGTGGAGTTTGTGGAAGCATGGATTGCATGTAATCTCTTTCCAGTGGTGGATTTTGGACACAGTACCAAAGAAAAGCCATGATGGGGGGGACTTTGATGAATAGATGAGTTTTCGTGAGAGCTCTCCCTTACTTGGAAAAACGGTTGGATTGAGCTGTTCCTCATGTCCATGGCTGTTGTGGTTCATCCCTGCTGGAGAGTGGCATAATCCTTGTCTTGGCCTCAGGCCCTGCTGCCCAAATCCTTCACACTCAGCGCAATTGTGAGAGAAGAGGGGTTTCAGGTGGCCTTCAAGACAAACCCAAAGTGTAATCAGCTGTAATTAAAAGCAAAACTTGCTTCAGACACTCCTTGTGAGTTCCATGAACCTGGGGGGATTCAGCTCCCTCCACCTTGGAGCCCTTCAGAGCTGTCTTTGCACTCTCAGTGATTCCACGTTCCACCTCATCCCACTCTCCAGGACACCCAGCCTTGGCCTTGTGCTTGTTAAACCCACCAGCCTGCACCATAACCCTGACATAATTCCAGCTCTGAGCTGGGAAAACAAGGAGAAAATCCTAATTCCAGCTCCTGGGGCCTCCCCCTGCCAGGGGTGTTCCTGGGGAGCTTTGGGCCTGATGGGACACAGGGAGGGTCTGTAGCAGGGTCACTGGTGCTTGCAGCAGCCTGGCCGTGATCCTCTGCATCCCACTGGGAGTTGTGGGCACAGGTTGGGCCGTGGGGGAGCAGCTTCAGCACTGAAAGTGTAACTTGTGCTTTTTCTAACTGCAGAGCTGTAATTCTCTAAATATATCTTGTACTGCTCTTAGGTAACAGACAGCTCCAGTCATCAGAATCATTTAAAAAAACCCCTCAAAAATAAAAAGTTAGAGTTGTAGAATGTTGCTGTTACTTAAAATGAGATAATTTAAAATAAGAGACAGTCAGGAGATACTGCAAGAGCAGGATGCTCCTGTGCTCCCTATAATGGGATGTAATTTGCCTCAGATAACAATGCATGTTTATTCTTATAAAAGCAAAAATGATTGCTTCTCCCTGCCTGGTTTCCATGCCATTATTAGAGGGAAGTGCCTGCAGATAGAATTGATGGCTCTTCCAGGAATGGGTTCTGGGTGTTGGACTGGCAGCAGCCTGAAGGATGTGCAGTGGGAAGGGAAGGTTATCAGGGAGGGAGGGAATGACAGCAGATAATTCCACAGAGCTTTGCTGGGGAAAGAATAATGGCCAGGAAGGAGATTGAAAACACAAGATGACTAGAGGACAGATTTTTATGACTGGGAAGGAAAATTAAAAAGATTAATGGGAAGGTTGTCCTGAAAAAAAACCCTACAGATTGTGAGGGAATCACTGGTGGGCTGTTGGAGGGGAATGGATGGCTGGGGAGCAGAGGGCACAGGGAAAGGGCAGGGAACAAGGAGTGACTTTAGAAGAAGGAAATTAAAAATAATGCAGGAGGAGAAGAATTAGTTTGTCATTAGAGTGCAGACAGAAGGAAGAGGAGCCACAAGCAGAATTCCAGGAGGAGGGAACAGGTGGAGAACTGCTTAAATGAAGATGGACATGGGAAAAAACAGAATAAAACAGGGCTTGCAAACTGAAAAGATAACAGATAAAGCAGCACTGGACTTAAAGAGCAAGCTGGAATCTTGACTCAGCTGGGAAGGATGCATTACTTTCCATGTTGGTGCTGTTTAACTCTGGTAGATTTAAGTAAGTTATTCCAGAATCATTTAAGTTGGAAAAGCCCTCCCAGGCTAGCGAGTCCATCCTGTGCCAAATCCCCACCTTGTCCTCAGTCCAGAGCACTGAGTGTCACATCCAGGCCTTCTTTGGACACCTCCGTGGGGACTCCAAACCTCCCTGGGCAGCCCCTTCTAAGGCCTGAGCACTCTTTCCATGGAGAAATTCCTCCTGGGAATTAGTAGTATGTCTCTGTGTGGCTGTGCAGTTGTGAAGACAGACTGGAATATTCTCCAGTCTGAACTCCATTGATCAGACAAAACTCTGACAATTTACCTGCCTGGCAGGCTGGGACCAAGTAGGAGAAGGCTTGGAAGGAATGGACACATGAAATACAGGAATCAGCTGTGGAACAGAGCTCTTGGTGTGATCTGTGCTGCACTTCAGTGCTCTGCTGCTTTGGTGGAGTCACCCCCAGTCAGGCTGAGCTTAGGGAGGGCACAGAGGGGCTCTCACAGGAGGGATTCCTCATTTCCTGCTCCCTTCACAGCACTGATTCTGTCACAGATCTCAACCAGTGACAGTGCTGAAACATGGACGGAAATTCAAGTTCCAGCTTTATTTGAAATCCAGATTTGAAAATCCGAACTACTGGGCTGTGGAGTCAGACACCTTCTTGCCAAGTCCTGACCATGGATTTTCTGTCATTTAATGTCCAGTTTCAATAGGAGGAGCAGAGTAACTCCCCTGTCCTGGCCTTGCTGGGCACAGCAGGGGATGGTTGGTGGCTCCAGAGCTGCCTCGGCTTGTGGCCTGACATGGGCAAGGGAAAGGTTGAGCATTAAAAAATCCCTGCCTGTCGTATCTGGGGGCTATAAGCTCTGAGCAATAATCTGAGAATGCTCTGGGCTCTGTCTGAGATGCTGCCCTGAGCTGTGCCTGCCTTTCCCAGAGCCAGCAGAGTTCTCAGCCCTCTCCTGGGCACAGCATTGGCCCTGAGCTTGCTCCAGGCATCTCCCTGCTCCGAGGAGGTTTTCCCTTGGTTTGCATTTTTGAGACATCTCTTTTCCTTGCCTGCTGGTTTTAGTTCATTTCCTTTTTTCGTACCACCAAAATGAGGTACTTTTGAAGCTTTGTGGTGCCTGAGAAGAGCTGTCTGGATTCCTTATCCTGGAGCTTTAATTGGAGGTGACCTTCAAGGACTTGCCCAAGCATGTGGAGAAACCCTGACTTTTCCAGCCACATCTTGTAGGCCCCAAGCCAGACCTTAAACTGCTGGATCTTTGTCCTGTGATGGCAAAAATCAGAGTATTGGAATGTTACTAAAGGATAGCAGAGGTTTTATTGCCTTGTGCAATGTCCATTACTGAATTATTACTAAACAATTCAGATTGTGCTTCATGTTAATTGCAGGTATTAGCTAAATTTAGACAGTTATTGATGACTTCTATTCATTTAAGGCAATAATGTACATTTGCCCATCTCAGATAAAGTTCCAAAAATAATACTGAAAATTAATATTTTCATCTTGTGGGTTTTCTCATCTTTAAGCTACTTGCATGTGCTCTCATGTGTTGCCTGTCCAACCTGCTGCTGGTTAAACATGCCAGGAAACAGAAGTGTCTATAACTGCACTTCAACTGGGAGAGATTCAGTATTATCACACTAAATTTGGCTGCTTCCATTACAAGTGTTGATCTAAACAGGCCAAAGGGTTTTTCCCTGAGGAGGAAATGTTGGATATTGCCATAGAAAAGCATCCAGACTGCAGCAATCTGTTAAGGAGATCTTGCTTAACAGTTCTTTTTGAACACTATCAACTAAAAATGTACTAAGATTCCTAAATTTGGACCTATAAGAGAGAAAGATGCTTCCCTGAGAGAGGAGCTGGGGTGTCTGCTGCCTTTCCTGCAGCCTTCTCAGCTGCTCCCATGGGATCCCTTAAGGCTTTTGGACTACACAGGACTGGAGCTGGGATATGAACACCTGGTATCAGAATTCAGAATTCAGAAGTAATTCCACGTGGATTCCTTTGTTTTCCTCTCTTCAGACTCCATGTAGCCTACAATAAATAAATAAATCCTTGTGAGATATGCAAAGAAATTGCTGTTACTGCTGCTGAAATGAAATAATCTGATGTGTTTAATTGCAGGTTCCATTGCAGCTCATCGAGAGTGTGGAGTGCCGGGATATATTCCAGCTTCATTTGACTTGCAAGGACTGCAAGGTTATAAGGTAGGAGAGGCTCAGTGTTAAAGGGGGGAGGAAATTTACTTTCCACGTGCCATGGGCAGCTGGGATGGTTCAAAGAAATGGGGTTTCTTATTTGCTTTTCCTCAAAAGCTTTTTATTTTGTCTGATTTTTATACAAGGTGGGCTGTGTGTCTCATTGTTGCAGCTCAGGCCAACAGCAAGTCTTGCTCTGAGCTCACATAGCTAATCTTGGTTTTATTCTGAAATTCATTTTATTCTCACTGTGTTGTCCTTGCTTTGCAATCGGTTATAATCCATTGCCTCAGTGTAATGTATGTATATCAATATCTCCATATCAATAGGTACAGAAGTAGATAAAGCCTCTGATACACACATTACAAATTGCAAGATTTGGGGTTTGGAGGCTTCATCCACCTTGTATTCTCAACACTCTTGAGGGTACAGTCACTATCCTTGAGGCATGGTAACTCCTGGAAAAGAAAATGAGGGAAAAAGGGAAGAGAAAGTGAAGGAAGGTGGTGAATACAGGTGTGCAGGCAGCAGTAACTCCTGGCTGTCCTTCCCCAGACTCCAGACCCAAGGCAGGGCTCTCTGAGCTGCCCAGCTCAAGCTGCAGCTCGCTGGTTGGGGTTTTTTTTAACTTTTCTGCTGCAAAAATTAATTTTGATCTGTGAACTTTAATTAATTAGAAAGGGGCATTTCTTTCTGATTAAATGTTTGCTGGCTGTACCTTTTGTATAATGAAAGGAGCCCCAGCCATCTCTGAGCACTCAGAATGTTTAACAGGTCAGCTGCTTCCTGAAAGGCTGTTTTTTCACCAGGACTGATTTTACTTTAGAAGTAATATTTAGTTTAATTTGAATTCAGTGTTTAACTTCCTCTTCACTTGTAGCTCTTGACATTTAAGAAAGTCACCCTTCCTCCCTCCCTACATTAATTTATTTCCCTTCAGTGGTAGAATGAATACAAATAATTTATATTTTTGCCATCCTTATCAATTTCCTCTCAAAATTGCATCTCGAGGACAGAGGATTTGGTGATGCTTGGGAGATGATGAAGTTTGGAACTGAGATAGAAGAGTTAGAATATATTCTTGTTCTTTTTCATGAGCAAACTTTGTATTTTGAGAAATAGAATTCAAGTGGAGATAATACTTGTTATTTACACCACTAACTTCAGAAGAATTTAGAAAGAATTTAGGGTGAGATGTACCTTGTCTGAGTGTGGATGTTTAATAGAGAATTATCCTGTCTCAGCGAGTAGTCTGGGCTTGCTTTACAGTCAGTGATGGGAAATAAACACCTCAGGCTGCAGCTCCTCACAACTCTTGGGAGATGTTGGACATAGCTTTTCCCTTCCACGTGTTTGCTCTGAGCTATTTGCAGGTAGGGGAGATAAATCTGCCCCAAGGGAATGCAGATGCCATCATTAACCAGGACTGAGCTGAACAGAAATACTTGGGCAATATTTAATAACTATAAAATCTTAAAGAAAAATGTCAGAGCAAAATAAATCACTAGTTTATTTCCACGCTTTTACTCTAAAGAGTCCAGGAATCTTTTTTGAAAAGAAAAGCTAATGTGATTTTAAAGCACTGCTTTAAAGGTTGGTTTCTCCTGTTCTGGGAATATTCTCTGTACTTGTTGTTAGTTTGTAACATTGGGCAAAGCTCAGTCTGTGCTTCCCAACAAAGCCAGAAAGAGAAGGGTTTAAAAAGGGCATTAAAACCCATCTCATTCCATCCCCTGCCATGGGCAGGGACACCTTCCACTGTCCCAGGCTGCTCCAAGCCCTGTCCAGCCTGGCCTTGGACACTGCCAGGGATCCAGGGGCAGCCACAGCTGCTCTGGGCACCCTGTGCCAGGGCCTGCCTATCCTCACAGGGAACAATTCCTTCCCAATATCCCATCTCTCCCTGCCCTCTGGCAGTGGGAAGCCATTCCCTGTGTCCTGTCCCTCCATCCCTTGTCCCCAGTCCCTCTCCAGCTCTCCTGGAGCCCCTTTAGGCCCTGGAAGGGACTCTGAGCTCTCCCTGATCCTCCTCTCCTCCAGTTGAACACCTCCAGCTCTCCCAGCCTGTTCTTGTTTACAGGACTGTGGCTATAGTTGTATTATGTAGATTATAGTGTGTGGGATATTTTTCTGAGTTTTCCCCCGATTCCAGCAGTCACAAGGGGCTGTAATGTGTTCCTGTCTTTGACCTGAATGATCTTTCCTTGGTTTCATAGGTAACACATGAAGAAATGTCCCCCTCATTCCTGGCAGGGCACACCCTGGTTATTCCCAGTCACAGAACATTGCTGCTCAGTCAGTCCTGATTCCCTAAGTGTTTCCTCAGTCATTCCACAAGTTTCATTTTACTTCCCATTAGAGTGCACATGGAAGCAGAACTAAGTTGTCAGTAAGGTGTTTATCCTCACTTTGTGCTCTCAGAGAGCTTTTCCTGCTCAGCCTGTCACCTTCTAGAGTGGCTTCTCTTACTGAAAGTCACCCGTGGAATATTTGTCTCTGGGCCAGGTGTCAGTTTTCCACCTTTGAGCAGTGTCAGGACTGGCTGAAGAGGCTGAACAATGCCATCCGCCCCCCGTCCAAGATAGAGGACCTGTTCTCCTTCGCCTACCACGCCTGGTGCATGGAGGTTTACGCCAGTGAAAAGGAGCAGCATGGGGACTTGTGTCGGCCAGGTACGTGGGAACAGCCTTGGGATCACTAAAGCAGCACCTGGATATCCCCAGGGAATTACTGGGGTGGGTTTGATTCAGTCAGTCAGGTGTAGAACCAACAGAATTTTGTTCACCATGGCAGCAGCTTCTGGTCTAAATCATTTTGGGTTTTGTGCCGCACTTTTTGTCTGGAACAATGGTCTCCAAGATGGATGTTGGGGAGGGAGAAGAGAGCCCCTGAGCTACTCCTGAGTTCATTTTCAGCCACAGGCAGTGATCTTTTTTAGTGGAATACCATCCTTGCTGCAGAGCTTTAGGAGCCCACAAGTAGATATAAGCTCAAATTTGGCATGCTGGTGGTTGTAGAACTTGTTTGAGTACAAGAAATCTGATTTCCAGGCGCTCTGTGATCTCCTGTCAGTCACAATTCACTGCCTCAGGGAAGTGTCCCAGTTACCAGGCTGAGTGATGTTCCTGGGATTCTGTCCTTGCTGCTGAAGCTGCTCTGGAGCTGGGCACAAGCTCTCGTGTCTGTGGTGTTTGGAGAGGAGCAGGGATCACACAGTGGCAGGAGGAGCTCCCTGGCCCTGTTCCTGTTCACACACTTCATTAGCAGCTTCTGGAAAATGCCAAAAAACTCCACAGAGCAGAGTTTCACACCCAGGACTTTTCCCTCCTAACTAAATTTGGGAAATGGGAGCTGGCAGACCTGTGGAAGGCTTGCTGAATCTCCTCTTCCTTATAGAAGCAGAGGGACTTCAGCCTGCTGCTAGGTTAGGATAATCATAGAATCATGGAATAGTTTGGATTGGAAAGGACCTTAAAGCCCATCTCATTCCACCCTTTGCCATGGGCAGGGACATCTTCCACTAGACCAGACTGTTGTTCCAAGTCCCACCTGGCCTTGGACTCTTCCAGGAATAACAAGCAACATTTACTTTTCTATTAACTTTTATCAATCTTTTTTTTTTTTTTTTTTTTTCTTGAAGCTTTGTCTATCAAATAATCTTATTTAATATAACTTTATCTTCCTGTAACTGCCTGTGGCTGGGGGTAGATGTTCTCCTTCAAAGAGCTGAATTATAGCTGAAATAAAAAAGTGTGAATGTGGTTGAAGAAGTCAATCCCAAGACATTGTCATTTCTCTTCTATATCCCAGGAGCCCATTATTTGGTAGATACAGACTAAAGTGCTTCAAAATCCATTCAAGTGTCAACAGAACATATTTTCTGGGAAAAATACGTTAGCAGTGTCTGTAGTAGAGATCCAGGCTGTGGCTGACAGGGTCAGCTTTAATAGGAAGCACAAGCCCACAAAATACCTAGCTTGCTTTCCCTGAGATTTTGAGAGTGGATTGGGATGCTCTTAAACATTATCAGTGTTGGCTCAAAGTACCTTTTCAAATACCAGCAATTCAGAAGAAATGGGCAAAATATGAAGGTTGAGGTTTCGTTTCCAAGAGGAAAACCTGTGGCTTCACAATAGCTAAAAATTAAAAGGGAAAAAATCAAACAGAATATTTGATTTTCATTTAGCTTTGTGTTTCTCTTAAAACCCACCAGGCTGAGCATTTGGGACATTTCCAGTATTTTCATTTGCTATCCAAAAAAATCCTTAAGAATGTAGCACAAGTTTTAAGGAGCAGCTGATGGGGAAGCCCATCCTTGTGGTGCTCCAGTAAAAGAATTCATGGAATTTTTATATTTTAAAAGTCACTGCTGAGGAGAAACCTGGCAGGGGTTGTTGCCTGGCTTGGCAGGAGTGTATTGTCCAATTCCACCTCTGCTCTTGACAAAGGATCTTTGTAACACTGTAGTTAATTAAGTCCTGTAATTAGGCTGCTGTCTATATTCTTAATTTACCTATTTATATTTATTTCTAATTGTTCTGTAACATGGCATTAAAAATCATTTCAGACGTGCATTTACATCTTGGAATTAAACGTGTATCTAGATATCTAGGGGATTGAAAGACTTTAAGGGTTTTCAAAAATATTTAATGGAAAGATGTAATACTTAAAGCATTAATTTTTCAGTAAATTTTTCCCCCCTTGGGTGCTGCTCTGCCTCAGGATTTAAAGATACAGTAATTTAAAGAGACAAGCAATGGATGGACTTTCAGAATCACTTATATAGTGCTGCTCACATGCTCATTAAATTTAACACTTTTCTTAGCCCTGGAAACCTGGAAATTTTGTCTCATTTTCCAGACTTTCTGTCTTCGTACTCTTTATTGCCATTGTATATTTTTCAATTGTATTTTGAGACTTTAAAACAAAAGTGTCTAGGAAATAAATGGGGTTCATTCCACTCCCTTTAATGTATTAATTTTGTTTGTGAGGCTCTTGTGGATGATACTTGTTTCAAACAATCATCTTTGCATTTTACCTCTCTATCTCCACGTGACTCATAGAAGAATAATGTCCAATTTATGATGGAAAACTGAGATGCAGGATAAATGACAGGACTTGCCTCCAGCCATACAGGAAACCTGAGGCTGGAAATGCATATTCAATGGATTGCCCACGTTCCAGGGCACATTCCAGGTCTTACCCTTTCACCAGAGCTTCACATTCTTCTCATTGATGGAAAATTGTTCTGAACTTCCACCCATCCCACTTGGGTTACTGATGGATCTCAGTTCCTTTGCTGGTGTCCTTGGTTCTGATCTGCAGCATTGTTTATTAATATGAACTTCCAGAAGTTGGTAATTTCAGGGAAGAACTTGTTGGACTCTGGCATTTCTGGAGAGACATCAGTGCAAGTGTCAGAATGAGGCTGTGAACTGCAGCTGCTGGGTTTGGACTGAGGGATGTGCTGGTTTTCTCTGTTTTGCAAAGTTGGAATCTTAATTCCTTATTTCCTATTCATTTTTCCCCTCTGCTCTTATCCCCAGGAGAACATGTAACTTCCAGGTTTAAGAATGAAGTGGAGCGGATGGGGTTTGATATGAACAATGCCTGGAGGATTTCCAACATCAATGAAAAGTACAAGTAAGTGCTGGGGCTGCTTCTTCACAGCCAAACTGCATCTCAAAACACTCAATTACTGAAACTTTTTCCAACTACTACGGTTCCCAAGGATGGACAATCAGAATTGTGATTATTTTGCTGGTTTATTAAAAAAAATGTGCTTTAAATAATTTAATATTTTATTAGCTGCTGCAGTTTTCTAGGCTTGGAAATACCAGGTTTTGATGTGGCTTATTAGAGAATAAGCATTCTAAGGGAGATCTTAAGTCAGCAAAGTGTGGAGTTTGAATTATTTATTTTTTTTATTGTTTCTTATTCTCTAACTTACTACAAAGCCATGTATTTAAAAATAAACCCAAACAGGTTTGGAAGAGTTAAATTTGTAGATGAATAAGGAAGAGGAAACACTTTCTGAGGTACTCAAAGTGCAGACAAAAGCCCTCTTCAGGCTGTGTAACAGAAGAAGGTGTTCTGTGATCCCCAGCTGGGGGGACAGGGTGTCCTGGCTGATCCCTGCTCCTGCTCAGAGCAAACCCAGCTGGAACACTTTGTGATGGAGCAGTTTGAGTGCTCTGCCTGTGCAGGATAACAACTCCCAGCTAGGGGTTGGTGTCCCTGCAGGAGGCATCTCTGCTTTGGCCTCTGCGAGTCCAGGGAAGGAGAAAGAGCTATCCCTCCATATTTAATGCTGGAAAAGGGGAGTTTATTAACATGCAGGGAAGCAGGAATTAGAAAAAGGGCTGTCAGGTTCCTCCAGTGCTGCTTTGTGCTTTCTGGGAAGTCTGGAGCTGCTCCATCCCCCTGACTTTGCTCCCTTTCCCCCCAGGCTGTGTGGCAGTTACCCCCAGGAGATCATTGTTCCTGCCTGGATCACGGACAAGGAGCTGGAGAGCGTGGCCAGCTTCCGCTCCTGGAAACGCATCCCTGCTGTGGTGTACAGGTGAGGGGCAGCTGCAACAACCTTCAGCAGACTGGAGATGGGCAGCCCTGGCAAAGAAAAGCTGCAGAAAGTCATAAGTGGGAATTTTGGGAGGTGCTCAGGCTGCTCTGGGTAAGGCAGACGTTCCACGTCTGCTCAGAGTGGGAATAACAGGTTGTATTTAGAATTCCAAACACACACTGGAGGAGCACTCAGCATTTGCATCTCCTGCAAATCATTCTTGGGGCAGTCACCCCAGTTAAGATTGATTTTTAACTTTTCTTAATATGAAAATGAAAAAATGGAAGATGAAGACATCAGAGGAGAACTGATAAATGGCCTCCCTGGCTGGGTACTCCTTTGGCTTTTCCCTGACTCATCTGGCTGATTCTCAGACTGCAGTATAAACAAGGACAAATACCAAAATTACTTGAAGGAGATCTAAAACTCAGATTAAAAATTAATGTACAGTTTAGCTGTATCTCCATATTTTAGACAGTTTTAATTACACAGACCCTTCCTTAGATTGAGTCTAGCAATTCTTCTTAATAAAACTGCTTGTCTGAGAGACTGGGCTTTGGCAGCTTCTTTAGTGAGAAATACATTTCTTACTAAAGAATCTGTTTTTTCAAATATTTTGAATTTTGTGGATATTTGATGGCTGCCCCTGGAAGTGTCCAAGGCCAGATTGGACAGGACTTGGAGCAACCTCATCTAGTGGAAGTTGTCCCTGCCCATGGCAGGGGATGGAATGAGATGAACTTTGAGGTCTGTTCCCACCCAAAGCATTCCATGGTCCTATAAACCTGTCATTTAATACCTTGGCCCCTTCCCTGGGGTGCTTATCCTCCCATAAATCTTTAAAATCTTTTTCAAACACAGATGACAAAGGGATTAAAAAGATAATGAATACTGATATTCCCTAAGCCTCAGCACCCATTCCTTGTGAACATGGAGAGCAGGTCCTTGGAGCTTACATTGGCGGAGCCAAGGGCAGGAGAGCTGTAGACCACAAAATTCTATTTACTGAGCTTAAGGGTTCTTGTTCAGTGAAGGCAAAACAAATTGGCTCATGGCAGCAAACCATTACCTTTAAATCTTCCTGTCTTGCCTCTTTTTCCTCCCAAACAACAAAGGAGTTTAGTGTGGTCTCTTTTGGAATGGTGGAGGAGTTGTTCCCTCCTCTGCTCAGCTTTGGGAAGGGGAAAATGCTTTCCTGCATGTGCTGACTTTTAAAATCCTGGGTATTTGATTATTACAGTACTAAATGTGTGTGTATATATATTATATGTATGTATAAGGGAGAACAATATGATTTACATGTGGGTTTGGATTCAGCTTTTGGGCCTTTTCTGCAGTTGTCACATAATTAGGGGACACTTTGCCTGCAAACACTTCCCCAGGGCAGCCTTCCCCCTCCTGTCATCACTGTACAGAAGTGAAGCACTTTGTTCTCATTCCTGGGAACACCTTGCATTCCAGGGATTTATAGAAGAGCAATTGAAAAGTCAAAAGACCACAGAGACTGAAATTGTTCTGTCCCCATGTTCAATTTTCTGCAGTTCTGCTGAGGCTCTGGGTGGTAAACCATACGTGGGGTTTCATTGCTGAGCTTCAAATCAGTGAGAGAAATGTGTTTCTCTTTCTTGATTTTTTTTTTTTTCCTTACCTTGACATTTAGTAATAGGTTTTTCAAGACAGCCAGTTCATCACTCTGGGCTCTAATAGAGCTCACAGCAGTGAGGGGAGGAGGATTTCTAGGTTGGACAGGACTTGGACCATCCTGTTCTAGGGAAAGGTGTCTCTGCCCATGGCAGGGGGTGGGAACAGGATGGGTTTTAAGGTCCAAATCATTCCATGAGTCTATGATTAAAATTCCATATATATATGTATGGTTTTTTATATATATATGTGATAGATGTGTGTGTGAGTGTGTGTGTGTATATATATATATATATATATACATAAAACCAGAGTTTTTTTCTTACTTAGATGGAGTAAGGGGCTAGAGTTTATTCAACATTTTTTATTCAAAGAAATTATTTTGGGACTTAACAATTTCAGTTTCAGTATTGATCACATTACTAAACCTCTTTTTGCTTTACTTCAGGGGAAGAAAGAAGTAATCAGTGTTTTCTTAAAATAAGTCCAATCACTTGTCTCAGATAGAGAACACTTGGACAGAGACCAGAGACAGACACTGGCAGCAGGAAATTCATTGTCCTTGTGAAGCAGTCAAGGCTGAAAAGCCCAGCAGGCTGATTTGGAGACAAGCTCCAGGAATGCTTTGTGGGGATTGGACTGTCAGGAGTGTTGCTTCCATTCTGTGATCAGATTTCTAAAGAAATCTCACACCAGACCCTGCAGTTTTCTTTCTGTGTCCAATTTTTAAAACCTTTTCACATATTTCATAGAGTCAAAGAAACACAGATTGGGTTGGAATGAAGCTTAAAGCTCATCCCATTCCACCCGTTGCCATGGGCAGGGACACCTTCCACTATCCCAGGGTTCTCCAATCCCCAGTGTCTAGTCTGGCCTTGGACACTTCCAGAGATCCAGGGGCAGCCACAGCCTCAATCTCTCTGGGATCAACAATTTATGTAGATAAATCTGGCTCCAGAAAATCAATGTTATGGAGAAGGCTCTTGGGACTTTTTGGGAAGCAAAAAATGATCAGAGAGGGCTTCCTACCTAGTAGAAGCAGCATCCTGAGAGCATCCCTGGATGTTCTCTGTGTGAAAATATCCTTTAGCCTTGCTGAGGGTGAGCCCCCACACAGGGTGGGGGATCCTGTAGCACATGGAAATTCTGTTCCTGCCTTGAGCTACATCCCTGAACTGCAGCGAAGGGATTTCCATTCTGGAGCTGATGGTTCAGAAATGCAGCACAGGGAGCAGTTCACCCTTCCTTGCTCCTCCCTGCCCTATGGTTATGAGGACTTGGGGGGATTGATTGTTTTACTCCAAGGTGATTTGAACACAGGGAGGATGAAGCCTGTGCAGAGGTGTACGTGTGTCCTGCAGCTGTACAACAGCTTGTAAAGGGCTTTAGAGTTACCTAATGCTGGTTTGCTCTTGGTTTCTGCAAGGGGCTGCAGGGTTTTTTGTCTCTAGGGAATTTTCCATGGAGGTTTTGCTTTAAGTTTTTTGAATCATTTTGTTTTGTTCCTGAGCTCTGAATGATGCCCTCTTATCCCAGCTCTGTCCCTGGGGGGGTCTCAGCATCACACTGGCTGTTCTTTATCCCTGTGGCCAGTCCAGCTGGAATGACTGGAATTCCTCAGCCCTCCAGCGTGCCCCTAACTAGAATTGTGTGCTGATTTCTGGTGCTTCTGAAAGCAGCAGATTTGTGCAGGGCACTGGTGGGGCTGCACAGCCACCAACGAGCTCATCTCCTGGCCTAATGATTCTTCATTATTTGTATAATGTGAGGCAAGGGCCTGGAGATGAAAATATAACTCTTTATGAACCTATGAAAATTATTCTGTAGCAGGTAGTAATGAAATCTGGGAGAACATATGGAAAAATAAATGAGCTGCTCTGTTCAAAATAGATTTCTTACACATATAATGATGTTTTATTTTCTTTTATTTGTGCAAGCATAGTGGGGAACTGGGTGGCCTTTCAGTGATTGGCACGTATTTTTTCCTGAACTAAATTGCTATGGGTAGAGCTGTTTGTGGAAGGCTATTAATTCCAGCAGAAATCCATTTCCCTGTGCCTGGCTGGCACCTGGTGTAAGAGTCGTGGCTTCACATCGCTTTTCCTTTGCCTCGCTTAACGCAGCGTGTCAGTGCTTCCTCTCACTGAAGGGATTTTATATGAAACAATTATAAAAGAGCTATGAAAAATACTTCAAACCCATATCCCAGCCTGTTTGATCACTTGGAGGCTCTGCACGCGGAGCCTGTCCCTGTGTTGCTGTTGGATGAGGAGCAGGAGGCGGCGGCGCCCACGCGGTGCCCGCAGGGACACTGCGGAGGAGGTGCCGCGCAGCACCCGGGGGTGACAGCTCTGACAGCACAGCACAAACCAGCCTGTCACACCTCCAGAAACATCCATCAGAGTGCTCAGAGCCAAAAAGTCAACACTGGCTGCTTTGGGTGGGCTGGTTTCCTGTTCAGAGCTGAGACTGTTAAGATTTGCTTAAAGGTTAAGCTGACCCTCAGCGCTCTGGGTTCCCTGGTTAGAGGGAAGTGAACAACTCCTGGTTGCCCTGAAGCTGAGGTGGGCAGTTTGTTTGCAGGAAGGCTCTAAAATCTTTTCCTGCATCATAATATACGGGAATTGTAATTGGCAGGTGTGTGCTTTGGAAATCCAGGGTTCAGGGGAGACTCCTGGGTGAGGAAAGCATTGTCCAAAGAGACCTCTGCTTGACACAGCAAAAGCTGTTATTCCCAGAAATGCACCCATGCTCTGAGCAGATCAAACAGCATGGGCAGCAGGGGAGGGGGCAATTCTGCCCTCCTGCCTTGTTCAGATAAGACCCCACCTCCAGAGCTAGTCTAGCACAGGAAGGACCTGGAGCTGCTGGAGTGAGTCCAGAGAAGGCCACAGAAATGCTCCAAGGGCTGGAGCCCCTCTGCTCTGGAGCCAGGCTGGAAGAGCCGGGGGTGTTCACCTGGAGAAGAGAAGGCTCCAGAGAGAACTCAAGAGCCCCTTCCAGTGCCTAAAAGGGCTCCAGGAGAGCTGGAGAGAGAAGTGGGACAAGGGATGGAGGGACAGGACACAGGGAATGGCTTCCCACTGCCAGAGGGCAGGGCTGGATAGGATATTGGGAAGGAATTGTTCCCTGTGAGGATAGGCAGGCCCTGGCACAGGGTGCCCAGAGCAGCTGTGACTGCTCCTGGATCCCTGGCACTGACCAAGGCCAGGTTGGATGGGATTTGGAGCAGCCTGGGATAGTGGAAGGTGACCCTGCCCATTCCTGGAGTTGGCACTGGAAGAGTGTTAAGACTCCTCACAACCCAAAGTGTTCTATGATCCTTTGACTTAAACAGAGAAGAGGTGTGTGGATGAATGCTGGGATATTTCAGCTGGGACATGAGGCAGGGATGAAACATTTTGAAGTTGTGTCTGTGCTGCTGTGGCCCCTCCACCCACAGCTCTCTGCACCCGTGGCTGCGCCTCCTTTCCTCAGGGCTGAGCTCCCAGACTGAATTCAGAGTGCTGCTGAGGAAGGTCAGGGAGAGGGTTGTTCCTGCCAGCTGCAAACAGTTTGGTGGCTGGGGAGATCTGGTGGCAGCAGAGGGGGATGTGCCAGCACAAAGGCAGTGAGTGGAATTACTGTGATAATGCATTTCAGTCCTCTTTTTATAATAGATTATAGGGGAGAGTCTTCAAATCTTTTTCAGAGCATGTTTGCAATGGTTCAATAAGTTTTAATTATTCCAGATCTGTTCTTTATGTGTAGTACAAGAAGCCAGGTCAGATTTAAGGAAATAACTACTAACTCTTCAGATGTGTGAAACTAAAAGTTGTTTTTTAAATGTCACCTCCCAGGAGACGAGAGCTGTGTCCAAGTTAGGGTGTTCTCAGTTATCCCCCATCCATGTTGAATTCTCTCTCATACCTCACCTGCTGTTCCAAAACACACTTCAGCTTTCACTGGCCAACAGACCACAATATTGAGCAAGAAGATGCTTTGTTTTCTCTTCCTGACCTTGCTTTGATTTTTACCTGTCAGCACCTGTGGTCACAGCCATCATTCTGTATGGAAGCTGAATCCCAATTTGGGGATAACTGCTGAATGATGGTCCCCAGTGGGAATGAAGCTACTGGAGCACTCCACTGAATTTTTTATGCTCTTCATCCTGATTGTTTACTCTGTATTCCCTCTGTTTTCAGGCACCAGAGCAATGGGGCAGTGATCTCCCGCTGTGGCCAGCCCGAGGTGAGCTGGTGGGGCTGGAGGAACGCCGATGATGAGCACCTGGTCCAGTCCGTAGCCAAAGCCTGTGCCTCAGACTCCAGGTCCAACAGTAACAAGTTAATGAATGGGAATTGTTCCAGAGATTTGTCCAACGGAGGGGACCTCTCTGATGTGGAATTTGGTAAGGCTGTCACCATTGCTTTTCTGTCGAGGGCAGAGGTTTAGGTAAAAGTTTAATCTCTGGTGCTGCAACAGAGTGAGTCTGTTGTATTTAGTTCCCATTCCCCAGTTCATGTGCGTGGTGGGACTGAGGGAATTGTGCTGTAACCAATGTCAGAAGGATTCTCCAAGCTCCTCACCCGTTTCCTCCTCCCCAGACTCCTCCATCTCGAATGCCTCAGGAGCAGAGAGTTTGGCCATCCAGCCTCAGAAGCTTTTGATCCTGGACGCACGATCTTACGCAGCAGCCGTGGCCAACAGAGCCAAGGGGGGTGGCTGTGAGTGCCCAGGTGAGCAGCTTTCCTCCTCAGCTTCCCAAGCAATCAGGGAAGGGATTTGCTCTATTGGATTACCCTGACACCCTTCAGCACTGCCTGTACACTGCTCACCTGTCTGAATGTTCTGGATCCTGGCAGCCCCCACCCAGCCCTTCAAAGAGCAGGTTGAGCTGTTAATTAGTCTGTTCCCAGGCCATTAACCCAGCTGGCAACAGTGCTCAGTAAATGCTGAACCCTGTGGAATCTGCTGAAGAGCTTTCCCTTGCTGAGTCAGATGTATAAACTAGAGAGAGACAAAGGTGTCCAGTGTGCTCATGTCTAAAACCCCTGAACTTGTAAAACCCACTGGCTGCAGAGGAGAAAAATATTCTAGAATGGTTGTGCAAAATACAATTCCCAGCAATTTCCCTAAAGCTGAAGCATTTTTCAGTATTTGTATCATAGCAACTGCAATCCTGCCTCACCTTGCATGTGTAATACAGTTGCAACACCACTTTCTGTGTTCTTTGGCACTTGTGAATTGGTGGTTTTATAAACAAAGTATTATTTATGGTCACTGTTGGGTATGAATGCAGCCTGTTAAAATTCCATGGGTGGAGAGGCTGGAAAAAAATCCCAGACAGAAAAACTGGAGATAAGATAACGAAAGCTCTTTTGACCATTTATTTTTGTTTTGGTCTTTGCTGCAGTAGCTGTATTTTGATTTGTAACCACCAGTTTAAAAAAAATGAAGTTTCGATTTAACACCTCAAAACCACTAAATAATTCTTCACCAGAGAGTAGAATTTCAAAACAGAAAAGCAGAGTACACAGGAAGTTCGATTTTCTTCCTGTATATTGTTTTTTAATTCTGTGGAGAAGATTTTCAAACAGCTTGTCACCTTCAATAAAACCTGTATTGCTTTTTGCTGCTAAATTTTCTGCAGGCATTGCCAGGTCTGCTTCATTCTCTGTATAAAAATAGCTCATTTATGCTGTGCTTTATTTTAGATATAGTTCAGTAAAAGTACCAAAAAAACTCTGAAGTTGTCTGATACTGTCTGAGGCTGCTCCTGGAGTTGCAGTCACTCATTGAATTTGGCCCAGCATTTGTTGGGCTGATAAAGCGCTGGGAAATCAAATGATACAAAACATCACAGACTTGTGAATTTTCTTGTGCAAGCACTCAGTATTCCAGATTTTGAATCCTGATTATTTACCTCCTGTACAAATGGTCATTTTAGTTACTGTGTGGTCATTCTTGTGCAGACTGAAGCATCACAGCAGAGGGAAGACTAAGTCTAGGGAAAACTACTGAACTGGAATTTTCTGGCCCTCTTTGGGTGCCCCCTGAGTACTGGCCCTGTCTCTCCAAGGCCTCCAGTGTTGCTTGAACACATCCAAAGTAATTCCATGTATCTTCTGTTTTCCAGAGCTCCCCGTGTTTCTCACATGTGTGATGCTTTCTCATACAATTCCCCTCAGAAAAAAGCTGTGGATGAAGTAACCTTTCAGCTCTTTGGAGTGCTTAGGGAAAGGAGTCTGAAATCTGTTTAACTTAATTCCATAAATTACCAATTAAATATTATTTATGTTTCATATCTTTTGATGTTTCTCAGTCTTTTTACAAATGTTCTGGAACCTGGAGCACAGGAATATCCCTATTCCCAGAGGTTTGCACTCTACTTCTTGTAACCTGAAGTGAAACATTTGAAATAAATACAGCAGGACTTTGCTAAATGCTTCCTGTTTTGCTGGGCTGTCATGTCTGGAATACCCAGCGAGCTCCAAGGACTTACAGAATCTTTGTAAACAGATTATTTCATCTGTCCACAGCAGTGGGGGTTTGTTTTTAATGAAAAACATCTTCTTTTAGAAAGGTAGTTGTTACTTTCTTCCCTCTGTCTTGCTCTATCCCTTGCAGAATATTACCCCAACTGTGAAGTAGTGTTCATGGGGATGGCAAACATCCATTCCATCCGCAAGAGCTTCCAGTCACTGCGGCTGCTCTGCACACAAATGCCAGATCCAGGAAAGTAAGTGGAGCTTTGGGCCTTTGGTTCTGTGTTTCTGCAGCCACATTCTTCTGCTGATGATTTTTAAATTGAAGTTCATTGGATTTTCCCTTGGTGATAGTGCTAAGCTATGTTTTTTCATTTTCATGGAAGTCACTGGTTTATTCTGATTGAAGTGAATGTAGAAAATGAGTTCTGAAATTAAAGTGTAACCTTGAATATTGATACCAGAACATTTCTTCTGGTGGGCTTCTGAGCACTCACATTTTGGTGGATCTTCTATTCCCAGCTCTTTAATTCTCACCATTTACTCTCCTTTGGAAAATTGTGCTGGTGGCCAATGGACTTCACTCATTTATAGTGTCATTTTAGGAGAATATTTTATAACCCTCCAGTGCTGTGGGATAACCCTGTAATGGCCCCTCACCTTGGGAGCTTCTGAGCTTGGGTCCTTACTGTACTTACCCCAGTCCTGTTTTCCTTCCCACTCCCCTGTTTGGAATTTTCTGCTAAAGCCTTCCATGGTTTCAAAGTAGATCCAAACCTTCAGCTCATCCCAGAGTCTGGCAGTTCCTTGGGTTGGCTACCCTGGCTTTGCTGCGTCCACCTCTGGGAAAGGATTAACAAGGCACAAGTGAAAAATGCTCCGGAGTGACACTCACAGCTTATTAAAACAGGAGCTTTGCCGTGATAAACTCAGATATCCAAACCTGAAAGCATTTTAAAAGAGCAAAAACTGTCTTGCCTGGTTTCCCTCTAGTTGGCTGTCAGCTCTGGAGAGCACCAAGTGGCTGCAGCACCTGTCAGTGCTCCTGAAATCTGCTCTGCTCGTGGTGCACGCCGTGGACCGGGACCAGCGCCCGGTGCTGGTTCACTGCTCCGATGGCTGGGACCGCACGCCCCAGATCGTGGCCCTGGCCAAGCTCCTGCTGGACCCCTACTACAGGACCACGGAGGTGGGTAGAGCAGTTGGGAGTCATTGGGGTCTTTGGAGAGAGTCTGGCTGTGAATTATTTCAGGTTTCTCCCCTGGCAAAGGCACTGAAGCTGGCAGAAGTTTGTCACCCGTAGTCCGCAGTTACTCGCAGGTGTAGGTGTATCTGTAACCAGGAGTAGCTCACATTCCCTCTGCTGGAACTGCACAGTCATGGTCTGTGCTTCCCCGTATTTAGCTTAGGAATATGGAGTATGAAGTGCTGCAATTGCAGCTTCTGCAGGTTCTCAGCCAAGCACTGAGAGAGAGCTTTCCTCTTTGCTGCATTTCCCAACTCGATGGTTTTCCAGTTTCACATTTTCATTAATTCTCTGTCAGTTACATTTCTCCTGATTTTCCCCCATTCCATCACTTTTCAGCACTGTGGGATGTGTGCTGGCTGGCTTCCATCTGTCAGCCCACAGGCAAGATGCCTTTGTTGTCCAGAACAGAACTCTGTGTCTGAACACTGCTGTGAGCTGCTGCTTAAAGCCCCCCACACACTAAGACCAGGAGCTGGAACTGCCTTTTGGATGGAAGTGTGAAAACTTCCTGGATCCATTTCTGGCATCCATCAGGCAAAAGATGCTGCTCTGGCCTGGGCACAGGATCTGATCCTGGTCCTCCAAAGGGTGCTGTCCTTCCTGCTTAGGGAATAGAATTGTGCTGTGCACACTCTGAGCCTTCCCTGTCATCCAGAGCAAACCGTAAACTGTAGCTGTCTGTACCAGGATCAGAAACATTGAGGAAAATGAGTTTTCAGTGCTGTCAGATTTAAAGCTTTTCAGCTGCCAGCCGTTTTTTGGGCTCTAATCACAGCCATTATTTTGGCTCTAATCACAGCCTTTGACTCAATAAACATTCTCTACAATTTTTCTTGCCACTAAGAACCAAAACCTTCCTGCCCTGTGATGGATTTCAGGTCCTACGAGACAAGGTGTGACATTCAGCTGCTCACCCAGGCACTGTTTGGGAATGTTCTTTGCCCTTTTCATGAAAAATCACTCAAGTGAACCTTTAATCAACCTTGTGACTGCTGTACGCACAGACAAGCACCTGCTCTCCCTGAGCCTGGGTGTCCTGTTCTGGATGGATGATTTTCTTTCCTGACAAGTGGATCTGACCATGATTTTCAAGAAAAGTTTTTATATAACTTGTCCAAATAGTGGATACCATGATCCAGAAGCTTTGGCAAGATGAAGTTCCTACTTGTCACTGCCTGGATGAGATAGGGCTCATATCAGATCCTCCCTGCCAGTCACTGAGGACTTAACCTGCCTTATTCCCATTCCTGTTCATGTAGTTTGGGAATCCTTATCTGTCCTAATTCCATTTCAGAGCACAGAGGCATTAGGAAAAGCAGTAAAGAGAAGTAATGAGCCCCGTGCTGAGGGCAAATAGGAGAGAGGGCACAGCTATTCCCACAAGTCTCAGACCATCTCAGAAAACTGAACCAAATTAAAATAGGAATTCTTCATCTCTCCTGTCCTCCCTGCAGGGTTTCCAGGTGCTAGTGGAGACGGAGTGGCTGGATTTTGGTCACAAGTTTGCAGATCGCTGTGGCCACGGGGAGAATTCGGACGACCTCAATGAGCGCTGCCCGGTGTTTCTGCAGTGGCTGGACTGTGTCCATCAGCTCCAGAGGCAGTTCCCCTGCTCCTTCGAGTTTAACGAAGCATTCCTTGTGAGTTGGGAGACTGCTGGTTTAATAGACTGCTGCTGAACACTGCTGGAGAGCCCAGGGAGCAGATTTTCTCACCTTTCTGAGACATTCTGTATGCAAGGCCAGGTTGGACAGGGGTTGGATAGTGGCAGGTGTCCCTGCCCATGGCAAGGGGTGGAACTGGAGGGGCTTTAAGGTCCCTTCCCACCTCAACCTTTCCATTATTTTATGTATACATCAATGTATTCTATATATGCTCTCACCTGATAAAGGGAACAGGAAAGCTGCCCAGATACAGGGGACAAAAGCTCTTGTGTAACCCACAGGGTCTGTTCATTCTTAAAAACAGGACCCTCAAGGACTTCTTTTGGACTTTAAAGAAATAAATGATAATTGAACAGTCTCACCTAAGAGGTGTAAAACATCCACACAGCATGAAAGAAATCCTTCTTTGCCAATGCAAACTCCCCCCTGCTCGGATCTTGTTTTGACTTGAGTACTCCTCCTCTAAAAACAACCTGCTCCATTCATTTTTTTTCAGTTTCTTCACTGAAAATGTGTGGGATATAGGAGCTGTGCTTACCTTCTTTGGAAGCAGACACCACTCCTGTTAGGAATGCACCCAGGAATGGTCCATGTCAGTTCTCAGATCTCTGGGGAAGTGGCAGTCCTGGGCTGCAGGACCACTAGTCTGAAAAGTAGAAGTTTTTATGAAGTGTCTGATCCACTAAGAGATTTAAGGCACATTCCTGTGATTGTGGCTGACTGGAATTACCACTTGCCAGCTCAGCCATGTAACTGAGCCCATGTACAGTCCTCGAGTAGCTCAGTTGTGAAATGAGATACAACAGGTAGTAACTGGCTTCACTGCACACTGCTAATCTCCATGGGCTGGGAGAGAACCTACCCATGGTGTGCTGGCATTTCTAGAGTGAGCCCCTAATTTATTACAGTATTGAACCACTTGTCTCCATTTAAACATCTGAATAATCCCAAGGAAGTCATTGATATGCCTGAAGTTAAGCTGGCATTTGTTAGGCTGGGCCCAGCACGGAGTGATTAATGATCAGCATTACTGTGCTGCATGAATGTTTTGTAGCAGAGGAATCACGATTCTGCTTTGCCTGGCCTGCAGGGCAATGAGTTTGTATCAACATGACTTGATTAGGAACAAATATTTTGTGTTTCCGTGTTACGTTTTTTCCTGAATTTGTTCAGTTATGATTTTAAAAGATTCTGCTCCCCTTGCATTCCTTTGCAATTGGTTTGTAAAGAAATACGCAGGAAATGCCACGGGTCTGGGAAGGGAGGTGAGTCCTGTCCCTTGTGCCAGCTGACACTGTGTGTGTGGCTCTGTGCAGGTGAAGTTGGTGCAGCACACCTACTCCTGCCTCTTTGGAACATTCCTGTGCAACAATGCGAAAGAGAGAGGAGAGAAACACACTCAGGAACGGACCTGCTCCGTCTGGTCTTTGCTGCGGGCAGCAAACAAAGCCTTCAAAAACCTGCTCTACTCCTCCCAGTCGGAATCTGTATGTACCCAATCCCCTCCTAGGGGAGAGCCCTGGGGGGCTCCCCCAAACAGCATCCTGCAAATGGGGGTGCTCTGAGAAACACCCCAGCAGTGGGACACGGTGACTTGGGGTTCAACCACAGCTGAGGTGGTCGCTGCCCCATCCCTGGAGGTGTCCAAGGCTGGGCTGGATGGGACTGGGAGCAGCCTGGGACAGTGGAAGGTGTCCCTGCCCATGGCAGGGGTGGCACTGCATGAGCTTTAAGGTCCCTTCCAGCCCAAATCCTTGTGTGGTTCTCTGAACTGTCACCATGGACAGAGAGGTGATTCCACACCAGCTCGGCTCTCCCTGACATTCACCTTGCAACATCTAGCTCAGGCTGATGTTTGAAGTCTTGGGTTAATTTTGCTGATATTTGGGGAATGTCAAATGCCACCTCAGAAATTTCTCTGTGCTGGAAATGTGCTTTCTGTGACTAAATATTTTATTTTTTTGTAACAGAAAACATTTCAGTGTTTGATAAATAGACCTCTCTGGAGAGCTCAGCTGTGTCAGAGGAGTGACACAAAATTGCCTGCCAACCTAGACACTGTGTCTAAATTCATTTTAAATCTAAACAGAAAAAGTGGCTCAGATTATTTAGTGTATCTTTGTTTCTCTTGGTACCTTCAGGTTTTGAGTTTGTCTCCTCCATGGCAGGAGCTCACTGAACGTTCTGGAAAGAGGCACAGTTGTGTGGGATCTTGTGGTAGAAGGTCACGTGAGGGACTCAGGGGTGCAGAGCATGGGCAAGAGTGCAAACACTAAATGACATCATGGTTAGGACTTCAAGGACTTGTATAAATATTTAAACCCTTTTTATGTATTGAAGTATCAGATGTCATAAACTGAACTGTAAGGACTGTGCAGTGGGTTTGTATATGATGGATGTGGCTTTCAGTTGTTTCTTAGAGCAAAACTGAACCCTGGCTAAGCAGGAAGGAGTTTTATGCCCACAGTGGTTGTAAAAAGATGAATTTTCTACTGCCCTGAGCCCTCCTTGGCTGAGTGTGCCCTGGCTCTGGGCTGGCACCACAACGAGCCCTTGGAGCCTTCCCACCTGACCCTCTTGGGGAGAGTTCATGAGGCAGAGCAGACACAGCCTGGGGGGAATCTTAAAGCTGTGGATGCCTCTAGATTTCCATGGAAATACCAGGAGGAGCATAGAGAGGGCTCTCACAGTGACTGTGTGGACAGGTCTGCCCTTGGGCTGCCCTTTTCTGCTCTATCCCATTTGGCCCCTGTTCTCAGGAAATATTCACAAGGACACTCCTTCTGCACGTGGGAGTTCGGGTAATTTCCTGTTTTGGGTTCATTTTCTTGTGGTTTTACTTCAGGCTTTAAAAGGTGCCTCTGGTGCAGCTGCATCTCTTATAGAGCCAGAGTTGTTTAAGAGCAGCAGCCACCCCACAGCCCTTCCCCTGCTCAGTGCCTGCAAAGCAGAGTGTTCAGAGAATCACAGAATATCCTCATTTAGAAAGGGACCCACCAGGATCATCCAATCCAACCCCTGGCCCTGCACAGGGCATCCCAAAATCCCACCCTGTCCATGAGAGCATTGTCCAAATGTTTCTGGAGCTCTGGTAGTCTTGGGGCTGTGCCCATTCCCTGGGGAGCCTGGGCAGTGCCTGTCAGGTTGAGCCAGCTGTTCCTCTGCCATTGCCTGCTTTTCCATGGGAAAGTTGTGTGGAAAAGAGTGGAACTGCTAAAATGAGCCCAGGTGTTTTTACAGTGAAGTAGAAAGCATATTCCACAATCAAGGAATCCCTTTTAAGAGCAAGCTGCCTTTTCAAAGGACCTCTGGATGTACTGATTATGTGCCTGTGAGTGCCTCCTCGGGAGCCAGGCTGGGCTGTGGCAGATTGGGGTCCATGCAGTGAGCTCAGCTCCCTCTGGCATGGTGTAACAGCACACAAGGGAACCTGGGCACTCGTAAGGAGCCACTGAATTCCGTGAGTTGTGAAGGTGTAGATTCACAGAGAGCTCATTGCAGGAGTTCATTCAGGAAGAGCTGAAGGGCAGCATTGTTCTGCCTCTGGCAGAAAAGGTCATTCTAGCCCCACGTGTGGCTGATGAAAAGCTGTCACCAGCCCTTGGCATGGACTGGCCATGTCCCAGCTGAGACCTGCCCCTCTCAGAGCTGAACTTCTCCTGCTGAGAGGCAGCAGCTGACCCTTCCCGTGTGCTCCCCTGCCAGGTGCTGTATCCCGTGTGCCATGTGCGGAACTTGATGCTCTGGAGTGCTGTTTACCTGCCCTGCTCCTCCCCCTCCACGCCCGCCGACGACACCTGTGCCCCCTACCCTGTGCCAGGCTCTAGCCCTGAAGAGCAGCCTCTGGGCAGGTGAGCCTAGAGCCCAGAAATCCCATCCTGTAAAGTAAGATCAACAGAGAATATTGGGGGATATGAAAGGAGAATGTTGGGTTGGGAGGAGGCAGGATTTCTCCCGGGTGCATTGGTGGGACTGTGGGACTGAGCTGCCCAAATGCAGCCTGTCTGTGGGGTGGGTTTGGAAGCTGTCACGTTTCAGGGCAGCATGGCAGAGAGAAGCTGGGCAAATAGAATTAAACTCTGGGTGTCACATAGCCACAGAGAATTCCTTCTATCCTTGTGGGATATAAGCTTTCGTTGGTTATCTTGAATTTGAGTTCTTTTTCAGTGTTGCATAACCATTTCTTTGCTTGTTGTACAGTGACTCTGAGCACATGTTAATTAGGAGGTGTAACCAGGCTGTAAGCATTGGGGCTTGCTAGTAAAGGGATTAATCTGGGAATGTTTGAAGTCTGGTTGAACATATTTTCCTGATGGCAAACAAAGGAAGTACTGAAGCAGCTCCGCTCTACAGATGGTTGGAATGTGCTCCTGGATAATACTTCCCACAAGTCCATTAGCTGGCAGATTGTTACTGTCCTAATTGGGGGGCTGGTTTTAAACCACAGTAGCTCAATGTTATAAAAACATCCTCTGACTTGGGAGTGGGATTGTTTGTCCCTTCGCAGGCTACCAAAGACAAGATCCTTCGACAATCTGACGACAGCCTGTGACAGCAGCGTGCCTACAACCAACCGCCGGAGCAGCGACCCCAGCCTCAACGAGAAGTGGCAGGAGCACCGCCGCTCCCTGGAGCTCAGCAGCCTGGGCCCCCCTGGGGACGACCCCTTCGAGGGCGACGGGCTGGGCAGGCAGGGCAGGGCCCCCATGGGGGCAGAGCTCTCTGTGGCAGCCGGGGTGGCAGAGGGACAAATGGAGAACATTCTGCAGGAGGCCACTAAAGATGATGTTGGGCTGGAGGAACACTTGAGGGGTGGCCTGGAAGCAGCAGGGAAAGGGGATGAGGTTGGCCTGGATAAGGAGAAGAGAGCTGACAGTCTGTGTGGGGAAAAGGCTGAGGCGGATACAGGTACCATAACAAACAATGCCACAGCCGGCCCACACCTGGCCTCACATGGTGCTGTGGAGCTCAAAGGACAGCAGGACGAGCACAGTGACCCCAGCAGTGCTCTCCAGAAGGCACCTCAGGGGAGAGGACTGCAGGCTGCTCCTTCCGAGGGCTCCGGAAACAGAGATGCTTCAAACAACACGGAGGAGGAAGGTGTTGGGAAAGGTGAAGGAGGAGTAGAGAGCCCATACGGCACGGCCCAGGCCAGCCTTGCCTTCCCTCTGACAGCCCTGCTGGAGGAAAGGACATCCAACATCGAAAGCTCCACAGAAACCTTAACGGAGACAGAAGCAAAGCCTGAGCTCACGCCCAGGGCTCTGTGCCACAGACCTCACCCCTTCGACAACAGTGCTGACGAGATGTCCCGAACTCTGGAGAACAGGCCCGAGGGGGAGTGCATGATAGAGCTCCAAAAACTGGGATCAAGAGTGCACAGGACTTCTGGTAGCAGCAGCACACACCTCCCGATGCCTTCCCCTTGTGCCTTGCCTCTAGCAGACCACAAAGATGAGCTGGTGTATAACGGGGAGCTGGAGCTGGAGAACAAACTGGTGGAGAAACCCGCGGGATTCACGGCCCCGAAATTCCCCGCCACCAACGGACACTGCGTCAACGGCGAGGACGGGCGGCTCAAGGCCTCGCTGAGCCGGCAGGTGTCCACGGCCAGCTGCAGCTCTGCTCAGCTCCACCTGAGGAACTTGCATCAGAAATGGATGTTCAGCCAGCTCGGGAAGCAGCCGGCCGGCAGCCCGGACCAGCCGGCCCGCAGCCACCTGGACGATGACGGGATGCCCGTCTACAGCGACGTCATCCAGCAGCGCCTGCGCCAGATCGAGACGGGCCATCAGCAGGAGGTGGAGACCCTCAAGAAGCAGGTGCAGGAGCTGAAGAGCCGCCTGGAGAGCCAGCTCCTCAACAGCTCCCTGCGGCTCAACGGCGACTACGGGGACGAAGTGGTGAGTGAGCGTCACTGGGCCAAGCTCACCGGGCCCTCGGCTCCTGGCTCACAGCTCAGGGCCTGACTTCTGGGCTCTTACAGACCTCTCCAGGTCATCCTGAAGAGGGCAAACACTGCCTGAGTACCTGATAGTGGCAGATGCTGATGACTGATACTGTCACCGAGCTTCGATTGAGCAGAAAGGTTTATTTTGAGATGGGTGTTGCACAGCAGCTCACACACCCCTGGCCATACCTAAACACCTTCCCTGGCCTCGGTAAAACCAACCAAACCTTAGTAAAATCAACCAATCCCCTGGTTTCCCAAGCCTCAGTAAAACCAGCCAAACCCCTGGTTTGCTGCTGTCTTCATGTAGAGCAAAGATATTTTCCTGTGCCATTTTTGGCACAGCAGCGTAGGATGATCCCTTGGTTCTCTGCAGGTTCCAGCTGCGATGGCAGCTCTGTGAGCTCAAACCCAACAGGGTCACACCATCCCTTTCAGGTGCTCCTGGCTCAATGACTGGAGTAAATTTCTAGAATTCTAAATTAACTGGAATAAATTACCTGAGCTTTTGTGGCAGCTGTATTTCAACAGGGAAACTTAAATTGTTTGTGCTTTAATTTGGCAGTGTTTAAAGTTCTAAAAGGAGAGACTTTTGTAGAGAATTGTGCTTTCCTGTGGGTTTGAGCACTTGCCTGTAATTCCTGAGGCTGTCGCAACACCCATCAGAAATTTCCTTTTCCTACATGGTTTATATATCTGCAAAATTGAAAAAAAAATATATTTGTAGGAGGTTCCCAGCTTCTGTTTGTTGAATTCACTATTTAGAAGTGGCAGAGGTGCTGGATAGTCCCAGGTACGTTTGTTGTGAAAAGTCCTTGGAGCCTTTTTGGCTCTTCCCATTGGAGATGCAGCACAAGTGCTCATTGGGCTCAGTGTCACTGCTAAAAGCTTGAATTCCTTGGAGAAATTGGGTGTTTTGGCTTAATGGATTCTGCTCCCATTTTTGAAGGGCCTTCAGAAGCTGCAGTGTAGGGCTGGCAGTGCCTCCAGAAAATTCACTGTTTTTAAGGACCTGATACCTACCTTCTGTTTTTACCTCAGCTTGGAAGTTGCAGGTTTCCCTCTGGAACTCCAGAATTGCCAATTCCTCAGGCATAAAAATACATTAACTCAAGATTCCTTGCTATTTTGATATATTTTAAAGGCTGGCTGACTTTTAAGTGAGTTAAAATCCACCTCTACCTGGATAGACTGTATTAAGAAAGCATTATTCCCAAAACCTATACATAGAATATA
This sequence comes from Certhia americana, assembly GCA_018697195.1. Lineage (NCBI taxonomy): Eukaryota > Metazoa > Chordata > Aves > Passeriformes > Certhiidae > Certhia > Certhia americana. The sequence goes on from CM031871.1 coordinate 13,701,297, forward strand.
CATGGCACAAATCCTGAGTTTCCCATATGCTTGTATTTTGGCTTGTATTTTCCAGAATCTTTGCCAACAAAAGGATATCTGTATTACTAATTATAGTTTTGAAAGTGAAACACCCTTGGAAATGAATCAGGACCCTGGAACTGGAGCCACAGGGAGTTGAGACTCCAAAAACAAAGCCTTCCCAGAACTTTGCAGCAGAAACTGGATTCTAAATCCACTCTGCCTCACATCATCCCATCACCAGAGGGTCCAGGCCTGCCCTGTTGGGGTTTCTGGGTTTTATTTGTGTGGAACAGGGATCTGGGGGGTTCCGTTCAGCTGTGTTTGTTTGCCAACAGACGTCTATTCCCGACTCGGAAAGCAATCTGGATCAGAACTGCTTGTCTCGCTGCAGCACAGAGATTTTCTCTGAAGCCAGCTGGGAACAGGTGGATAAACAGGATACAGAGGTACAGACTAAATCCCTGTAAATTGCTCACTCTGGGATAATCCTAATTCAAATTATCCTCTAGCCTTTGGTCGTGTGCCGCTTCTTGGGAACTCTTTTCCTTGTGTTCTGCTGGTCTCGCACCTGACATACCAGTACCTGTGCCTATGAGCCCTCTGCTGCTCAACTTCTGGGAGCTGGGGAGGGGGCTCAGCTCAGGAGTGTTGCCATTGCCCTGTCCCTGACGCCGGTGGCCGTCCCCACAGGTGACGCGGTGGCTCCCGGATCACCTGGCTGCGCACTGCTACGGCTGCGACAGCGCCTTCTGGCTCGCCAGTCGGAAACATCACTGCAGGTAACAGGGGCTGGGCAAACAAACAACTCCTGTTCCTCAGGGTGGGTGTTGGAGCAGGGATGAGCTGCCAAGGCAGCAGAACAGCTCCTGCTCAATTCAGTCCATGCAGGGAGATACCTAAAAGCCACATTTGGTGTCTGCTCCACTCCAGCCAAAACAGATCCCTCCTTTTTCCTCAAACTGGATTTGGAGGCAGTTTAAATTTATACAAAGTAGAGCTTTATCCTCTCAGCATTCAGAAATTCAGTATATGAGTTACGTGAAATACAGGAACCCATTTTCTTTTTCCCATTGCTGATTGGAAACCTGCTCCTTTTCTTCTCTAACCTTTCTCCCCTTCTCATTAACTTGCTCCTGCAGAATCTGAACAGAACACCTATGTGACATCAAGGTTTTCTGGATTATTCTTTGCCAGACCTGTTGCCACAGAGGCTGCAGCAGCTCAGGCAGCAGCAAGGGCTTGATGAACAGGAAGCAGAGAATATGCTGGAGTTAAAGCCAGAGAATCTCCAGTTTACAGTTCTGTTTCAAATAAATTCCTATTCTTGGTTTCTGAACATGCAAAAACTATTACAGGAACCATCATTTAAATAAATCTCAGTTACCACATTTTGAAGCTCTGCTGCTTTTTGAAGTTGCAAAGAGTTATGAACATCATTCTGGGTTTGTGTCTGGTTTATATTTTGCTCCATTTAGTCTTGTAAGGTTAACCAAACCCAGGGAAGAAGGAAGAGAATCTGATTTTTTTTTTTTTTTTTTTTTACCATGTGTTTGTGTAGATTTGTATTCCCAGGGCTTAGTTCCCTAAACCTGAGCTCGGGACAACTCCCAGAGCCTGGATACACACAGGTCATCCGCAGCCCCACAAGGAGTTAAAACAGACTCAGGGTTTCAGGTCTGGCTCAAATCTCCCCACAGGGTCTTTTGGCTTCCACATGTGCAGTGACCCAGCTGTTGGTGAGACCAACACCATGAGTATCTCTGTAGTAAACGTTTACACCCCTCCCCAGGAGTGGAAATGAGTTGAACCCCAGAGTGTAAGGCCTTGAGCAGGGTAAAACCTTCCAGCTTCCTTGGTTGCCAAAGTTTGCTCCCTCTGCCTGTTGCCCTGAGCTCTCTCTCCTCCCTGCAGGGACACTGACCGAGTTGATCAGCTCTGGTGAGCATTTCCAGCAGCCTCTGGCCGTTGTCCGTCTGTCTTTCCTGGGTGACTTCTCCCAACTAACTCAGCTCTTTTCCCTCTTGGTTTCTCACTTGCCTGGAAATCACAAGAACTAAGCTGGGGTGCTGGGGTTGGATCCGTGTGAACAGCCCTCTGTCGTCACAGGAAGGCTTTTAGGACTTGGCTTTTGGGAGCTTAACTGGGATGTGGCTCAGACTAACACTCACTGTCAGTACATGTGTGTACTGCTCACTGACAGGAGACTGTCCTGCAAGTTTTATGCATTTATTTTTGATCATTTCTCTTTTACCCCCATATTTTTGGGAGAGGGCAGTGTGTTACCCAACAATTGCAGTATTGCTGTGCAGGGTGTGGGCAAAAACCTTCCACTTGTTTTAGAAGAACTGAAAATCCCATGGCTGGAACAGGTGCCACAGAACTGGTGGAGGGTTCGGATAATTAAATTGGATGAATATCTGAGATTTGGGATGAGGAGCCTGACTTTCAGCCCCCCTTCCTCAAACAAGCAACAGCCTTTTTCCAGCCTGCGTTTTTTGTCTCTTTTTAATCTGTGAAGTGAAGCAGGGACCACCAGGACAGAAGGATGAGCTGTCCAGAGCTTTCCAAAGCAGTGTCAGAGCACCATTGTCTAGGATAAAACAACAAAAACCCCAGCATATGTTAGGAATGGTGAGCTCCAACAAAGAGATCCTTATTTTAATCCCTCTGGTTGGTTTTCTCCTCATCCATCAGCGAGCTGCTCTGGATAATCATTGCTTGAGCAGCAAGATGGGGCTGTGGGAGCTGTGTGGCATCTGCCAGGGCTATTCCCACTCCTGCAGGTGCTCCTGACAGGGATTTCCAGCAGGGCACTCCAGTTTCCTGAGCCTCTGCAGAGAGGCTGGTCCTTGTCAGCCTGCCCGTGCTGGGGTTCCGGCTCTGAGGCTGCTGTGTGGAACTGAGGAAATGAGCCCACTGAAGTGGGAAATGGGATTTCTCTGCTGCCTCTCTCCCCATCAGTGACCAGCAGCTGGAAATCTCCTTTCTTGGCAAGGAAGGATTAATCAGAGCTGCTGGGTGTCGGCAGAATTCCCCAGCAGTCTCTTGGCAGCAGCAAATCTCTAGTGCAGAACAATGACGGCACCAAGTCCTGATGCCAAAGAGTTAATGGAAGGGGCAACATCCAGGTCCCTGGAGTATTGCTCCCAGCTCCTTGTAGGAATTGAGGAGGGCAGGGCACACAGGGCTCCCAGGTTTTGAGGGGGGCTGCAGAAGGTAATTAATGACTCTGAGCTGTAACGAGGTGCATGTGCCGGTGCGGCTCCGCCAGTGCTGGGAATGCTGCGCGTGCCCACCTGTGCATGGAACACCTGCCTGCCCACCCTGGGCTCTGCATGTTCCTCCTTGGCTCAGTTTCCTGGATGCAGGAGTGTGGGACTGCTGGAGTGGCTGTGGGGGCAGTGGGAGGATGGCAGTGATCAAGGGTTATTTCCATGTTTAAACTTTTCCAGTTCTGAGCAGAGCCTGGGAGCAGAGTCCAGCCTGCTCCCAGCACTGCCACATCCCTCCAGTGAGCCAGGGCTGGAGCAGCTACATGAGCAGGGCCAGAGCCCCCCATTCCCAATGTCCCCACATTCTCCACGGCCTGGCTCAGAAACGCCTGTGGTGGCTCTGCTTCAGCCCCTCAGCCCTGTGCCCCAGCATGGCATTGGCACTGTGCTGGAGCTCCTCTGCAGCACATCCAGCCTGGCAGTGCCCAAGGCCAGGCTGGATGGGGCTTGGAGCAGTCTGAGACAGTGGCAGGTGTCCCTGCTCATGGCAGGGCTGGCACTGGATGAGCTTTAAGGTCTCTTCCTACCTAAACCATTCCATGGTGATGGCAGAGAGCTGTCTTGTGTGGCAGGAGGGCACAGCCTGTCCAGCCTGGCTCAGGGCAGTGCTAAACAGAGGCATTTAATGACTTGCAATTCCACACTGGCCCTGGCTCCATGCTCCTTTCTGTTCCCATTCCCTGGATCTCTACTCCATCCATCGGAGGGAGGAGCACAGATGCTGGAGCTGTCTCTGCCCATGCCCTGGCCTGTAGGGAGGTACCTCCCCATCCCAGCACTGGGAATATCTCATTTTACAGCTCAGGTAACTTTGTCAAATTCCTTCTGATCTTTTCCATTTCTCCTCTGTTCCTGATGCAAGGAATTGTGGCAACGTGTTCTGCTCCAGTTGCTGTAACCAGAAGGTGCCCGTTCCCAGCCAGCAGCTCTTCGAGCCCAGCAGAGTCTGCAAATCCTGCTACAGCAGCCTCCACCCTGGCAGCTCCAGCCTGGACCTCGAACTGGACAAGCCCATCACTGCCACGTCCAACTGAATTCCTGGCCTGGGAGCAGCGGGGGAGCAGCCGAGCCGACCCTTCCCCACGGACACGCGGATCCCGGGGGGCCGAGGCTGGGAGGCTGCGCGTGGAGCTCGGGGCGTGGGGCGCTGCTCGGTGGGACAGACCTCGAGGATGTGCCGCTGGATTGTGGATTCTCCTTGTCCAGCTCTTCCCCCTTTCTTGCCTGTCCTGTCTGTGTGTCCGTGTCCCCGCGCGTGCGTGTGTGTATATATAATAATATATCTGTTTGTTGCGGGAGGGTCGTGGAGGTGGGGAGGGAGCTGGTGCAGAGCCAGGATCCCCGTGGGTATTTATCTGTCCCACTGTGGAACTGCTGCAGGCCGAGGATTTGGGGAAGCAGGGAGCAGAGGGAGCCGGTCCAGCCGGAGTGTAGAGCCTGAATAGCTGCAGCCTCCAGTGCTTTCAATCACTCCTGTTATTCCAAACCCGAAACTGCTGTTTGGGAACCTGTTGCTGCTAGAAGAGGTGGGAATCTCCTTCCCCAGAGACCTTTTCCCTCTCTGTTCTCACCGTGAGCTCGGCTGCCTGAGGGGGTCTCAGTCAGGTTCCTGTACTGGTGGCTCTGTACCTGCACACACAATAAGTGAGGTCTGAGCCCTTGGAACAGGAACACCTGGAATGCTGGCTCAGGAATGCACATGCTGTTGGTGAGAGCAGAGCCAGGTGTCACACCAGGCCTTGCCTGGGGTCTGACCATGCAATTTCTGATTCAATCCAACTAGGACAGGAGCAGACCTCTGCCTTGACCTTTCCCCATCTGTTTTAAGATTCCCTCTGGGAGCAGAGCATTGCCATGGTCAGGTCCTGGCTGGTCACTCGCACTTTATGGACGATCCAAACTGATGGAGGGCGGCCGGGACCCTCCGGTGCCGTGGGGCTCGGCCTGTGTGGATTGTGCTGGTGCTGGGCGCCCTCCTTTCCCAGGCTGTGTTCAATGTACTCCAGATAGAGAAAAGCTGCCTGAGGAGCTTAAAACAATCCAGAATACATTATGGATTCCCCTTCCTCCTGTCCCAATCAGACTCACCTCCTTGAAAGGTGAAACTCCCAAATATCTCTTTGTAACCAACTGGTAGGTGCTCATCCCATTCCCTTCCCATATATCCTGCTTAATGCAATCCGGCAAGGAGGAAGAGTAGATCCTGCTCACAGTGCATTCCCTAGGCAAAATCCCAAATTCTCTGGTATTCCCAAGAATCCTGCTGGAGTATTTGAGAGCTCTAGATACAACAGCTCAAAATCCAAGAAACCTTGGGAAAGGAGCATATCCCTTCCCTGGAATGTCACAATCGCATCCAAAGGGAGGGTCATGTGGAAAAACCATCTGGCAGAGCTCAGTGGGTCTGAGGGGAGATGCTGAGGTGGTTGGAGTGTGCCCTTCCCACCCTGCCAGGATCACTGGTGGGAATGTCCAGGAAGGAGGAGGCTGCGTCCTTGCAGGAAGGGGGTCTGGGAACGGACGGAGCATCTTGGGATCTCCCTGGCACAGATCTAGAGAACGAGACGCTGAGGGAAAAACAAAGTGAAGGATGGGGTTTCCAGCCAAGGCATGTTTAGGATCTATTCCTAACCCAGCAGTGGGGGCTGGAAGAGAGGCACAGGCATCTCTGGGATGAGGGAACGTCCGGCTTTTCCCGGGCTGGTGAGGGGGAGGTGGCAGGGCTGGGGTGGGGGGGACACCCCAACCTTGTGTGGTTTTGTGGTGCAGAATCAGCCTCCACACGTGCCAAGAGGGTCTGCTCCGGGCCGGGGCTGGGATGTACAGTGTGAATAAAAGCTTGCAGCTCTTTAGGCTTTTTTGGATCGATGAAGCACTTTTTTTATTAATATTATTTTTCTTTGTATGTAAAGGAGGAAGCCGTCTCTCTGTAGCTGTGTACAGAAATAACCCTTCTCTCCGCAAGAGAGTAAAGTGCTCCTATATTTTTCATTTTTGTCAAAAGCAAGAAGTAAATACTTTAGAATTGTTAAATATATAAATAAAAGTGAATAAAGTTTAGACTTTTGCATGGGAGCATTTGCTAACACATTTTCTAATTTTTTATTTTTCTTCCCTGTCCCGTGGAGGGGATGTATTGGAGGCTCAGCAGGAACACCAAGGCCTTGGAAAAGGAGGCTGCAGCTGCTGCCCTTGGCTTTCTGTCATTCCAAGGAACAACAAACTGTCACTCCTAAACTTAAGAGAGAAAAAATCTTAGGCTTTGTTTTTCTGGTGCAGGAGTCCCTGGAAGGGGGAAGCACACAATGGGGGAAGCACACAACCCTGCCAGGTTCTGTTGGCACAATCAACACGGTTTTCCCAGGATGGAGGGAGGTGCCAGGGTCTCAGCTCCCTCCATACCATGTTTTTCCCCTTGACCAACCATCACATTTCAGTCTGATGATGTTACCCCAATGTAAGAGCAGCCTGGATCTCCAGGGAATTCCCCCTGCTTTCAGAGGGGTTTGGCAGTGGACTCTCCATTCCCACTTGCACCTGCCTTGTGATGCTGGCTGGTGGAGCTATGGCTCTTTGGGAACATACCAAACTCATTCAGGTTTAAGGTCTTTTTTTCCCAGAAGGTGGAAAACTCAACTGATGTTTATCCTGCACAAGGATTATTCCCATTTTCCAAACACTGCCTGCTCATTCTGGCTGTGCACAGTCCTGTCCCCTCAGGCCCCCCACCATCATTTATTTCTTCTCTTATGTATTTGAGGATTTGCCCTGAATTCTTGGGGGTCTGAGCAGCTGTGGAGGATGTGGGGCCAGACATGGGTCATCACAAGACCTTGAGCACAATCCCTCTGTGGTTTGATAGTGTTCATTAAATCAAATTAATGCAGGTTGAGGTAGAGCCACTGATGAGATCTGGAGTGGAAAAGAAGCAGGAATCACGTGTGGTGGTGTAAGGAACATGCAAAGTGTTTCAGTTACACCTCGCAATGCATTTCCTAGAGCTCCTCTCGTACTTGAGTTTCTCCTGGGTGCTTTCTCAGCAGCTCATTGTCCTGCAGACCTTAGGAGCCCCCAGGCATGGTGCTGTTGGAGTGTTTGATGTGGGAAATGCCAAATGTGGGTCTCTGCCCCGGCAGAGGGATCAGAGAAGCTCTGAGCTTCCCCAAGGTGCAGAATTGCTCCTGCCAGAGGCAGCAGCTCTGCTAGAGGACAAAGCTGAAGATGTCAAAGCTCACTTCCCCACGATCAATTCTTCCTGACGAGCTTCCTTCCCTCTTTCCTTTGTCCCAGCTCTTGGACAGCCCACGAGCCTGCCAGGACACTGGCGCTGCTGTCACAATAGGCGGCTTCAGTGCAGTCCCCTGGGCTGTGGAACAACCTCCTGAGTTTGGGATTTCAAACAGCATTAGGAACCACTGGGAGCTGAGGGCCCTTCTCATCCCAGGTACGACAGCAACAGGGCCCCTCCTGCCCTGTCACCCTGGGAGGGCTCAGTTCTCAGAGCTGGGCACAGGTGAGGGTGGTGGGGGCAGGTGCAGGGTGGAAACCAACGGCTCTGCTGGGGAAGGAAGGAGAAGGAAGGGGAAGGAGGTGTTTGGGAACTGCTCCACTACCTGGGAAAGGCTGCAGGGGTGGGACAGAGCCTGCTCTGGGAGAGCTTTCGAGGTGTTGGGAGGCTGCAAAGGGCAGTGACCATGTGCAGGAAGAAGAGCAGGTTCAGGGCCTATCGAACAGAGGGGATGCTGGAATTATCCAGGACAAGGTTTGGAGTCAGCACTGAGCAAAGGGCAGCTCTGCCAGGTGCAGGACTGGCCCAGGTGTTCCCCAGTCCTTGGAGCTGTCCATCTCTTCCCACAGTGCAGCTGCCGTTGTTGCATTTTGGGGTTTCAGCTCAGCATTCTTTGGACTTTGACATTTTATAAATGCTGCTAAAGTTTGACTATATTATTTAACAAATCCAGGTTTTAAACTGATTTCCCATAGCTGTGTCACAAAATGATTTTTAGACCTTGCAGTGGCAGCAGGTGATGGGTTTGATTGTCTTCTTTTTGGGTGAGATTTATAGTAAAATGACAGCTGAAGTCTCAATTACTTACCTGAAGCACATGAAATATTTAAAACCATGCCAAGCTCTGAGGGCAGAGCTGTTCAGCAGCATTGGAAGTGTCAGACCCTCATGTGTGTAACAGCCTTTATTCCACTGTAACCTCAGAGTGAATATTTAGATCTTAATAAATTTGTCATTTTCCTACGCAGTCATGAATTCATAGTCCCTTTTCTCTGTGTTGGTGCATCTGCAGAGCTCTCAGTTTGAGGGGCTTATTTTTAGGCAAATTATAGCTCATGTATGAGGAAAAATTAGTCCTGGTGTTCGGAAATGTAAAATAGGCTGGGAAGAGGGGAAACCTGGATTGGCAGCAGTTGGAGATGAGCCTTTAGGGAGAGCAGGGGATCCCAGGTGTTGCTCAGCTCTGCAAACACTTCCAGCACGTGGACCTTCCCTCCTGGGTCACATCCATCTCCTGCTGTTGGACCCATGGGCACATCTGGGGGTGGATTCTGCCATCATCACTGAGCCCCATGCTGCTCCCTTTCCTGTTCTCCTGAGCTTTACAGGGCACAGCTCCTGTGCATTGACCCCTGTGAGATCTTTGACACCAAACTGCAGGGACAGTCCTGGTGCCAGGACACAGGGAATGGCTTCCCACTGCCAGAGGGCAGGGCTGGATGAGATATTGGGAAAGAATTGTTCCCTGTGAGGGTGGGCAGGCCCTGGCACAGGGTGCCCAGAGCAGCTGTGGCTGCCCCTGGATCCCTGGCAGTGTCCAAGGCCAGGTTGGACATTGGGGCTTGGAGCAACCTGGGACAGTGGGAGGTGACCCTGCCATGGCAGGGGGTGGAACTGGATGGGCTTT
>CM031871.1:13710496-13729011 GCA_018697195.1 Certhia americana
CATCCCATCCCATCCCATCCCATCCCATCCCATCCCATCCCATCCCAAATTCCATGATTCTATGATGTAGGAGCTTTTCCAAACCCAAATGCCCTTTATTTCCTGCAATGCACAGACAACAGAAGCCCTTTGCAGCTGGGGCTGGTTCAATGGCATTTGGGTGATTTTGGGGAAGCTCTGCTTGGTGTAGCCTGTGATCCCTGTGCCAGGACATAGGGAGCCCATGGAACCTCCCTTACTGTGTCCTGTTGGGATTGCTCCACTCTGCTCCTCCCCAGAGCCACTCTTTGTGTCCTCCTGGCTCTGCTGTCTTTGAAACTCTCAGCAACTCCAATCTCAGCAAACAGCTCCTTCCCCCTCTTCCCACTCAGTGTCTGGCTGCTGTAACATTTCCCAGCTATAAATTCCAGCTGTCTTCAGCCTATTAGTGCTTTTCTTCTTCTATTATCAACTTTTTAATTAAAATCTTGCAGGCAGCAGGGCAATACCATGCAGGTTGACGGATGGACTGAGGGGAAGGAGAAGCTCGCAGCCAGTGCTTAGGTGGAGAACTACTGGATTTCAGTCCAAAACTTATGTAGAAATTATGTCAGGATGGATTACAGCATCATTAGGACACGTGCATAGGGAATTCATTAACTTTTTGGAGGCCAGAGAGAATAAAAATCCCTTTTTTCTTCAGAAAGCAGCAGTTCCTGAGGAGGTCAATATTCATGGTCACAGAGGGTGGAAAGGGCTGCCCCTGGAGCCAACCCCAGCCAGGGTTGGAAGACCGTGGTCAGCACTGGAAAGCAGGAAGGTGAATGGGGGAAATGGTGAGTTTCTATATTTAATCAGCTTCAGATAACATTCAGTTTGATTTTGGTTGGTTTTCTTCCAAAAGAAAAGTGTTGGCACTTGAAAAGCTGCTGCTTCCAGCTCTCGTGTGGATTTTATCACTGGGGCTTTGCCTAAAGCACTGTGAGAACATTCCAGCACCTTGGAGTGACTCTCAGGGCTGTGTCTGCATTAGCAAACCTCAAAGCCATGGATTTCAGCCAGGGGCAGGTGGGGGTCACTCCTAAAGGAATTGGTCCGGCCCCTTGGGGAACGGGCCATTCCATCACACCTGGAACGTGCAGGTACCTGAGGATTTGGGGGATTTTTCGGATTGCAGCCCACCTCATGTCCGTGCCGGGGCTGAGGTCGCTCAGAGCCGGCTGTTCCCGAACACCAGGGCGCTGTCCTGGAGCGCTGCCTCAACCCCGTAGCTGCCCCGCGCCGACTCCAGGGCCACCGGACACAGCTCCTGGTGGCACCACCTGGATGGAGAGAGGGATGGGCTGACGCACGGGGCTGGGGGTTGGCTGGTGCCAGCCAGGTGGGATCCCGCCCATCAGTGCAGGAATGGAGATCGCCTGAGCAGGGAAAAAGCCCCGGGGCTGAGAGCAGCGGCTGCTTGTTCCCAGCTGCGCTTGTGAGTCTGGCCATGACCGCCAGGGGTTGATGACTCTGGAGGCAGAGCAAAGCTTCTGGCACATGGAATCATCCAGAACACTCAGGGTGGACAGGGCTGTGCCTACCTCAGGGCAGCACAGACGTCTGTGGAGGAAGCGTCAGGCCGAGCTGCGTGTTCCATTAAAAGAGCTCCTGTGGGGGGGAGTAGGAGGTGTCAGCATTCCCAGACTCCTGCCAGAACAGCCCAGGGCTCAGGAAAAAGGATGGTTGTTATTTCTCAGCAGTGCTTGAAGGCTGAGCTGCTTCAGCGTGAAAGGTGGGGACTGAGCTTTAGAGCTCCACCCTTGACCCAGGTGTGAATCACATGTCTATGGCTGATTCCTTGCCCTTTCCTGGTTTGAAATCCATCAGCACAGGAAGGACCTGGAGCTGCTGGAGTGAGTCTGCAGGTGCCCATGGAGATGTTCCAAGGGCTGGAGTCCCTCTGTTCTGGAGCCAGCCTGGGAGAGCTGGGGGTGTTCACCTGGAGAAGAGAAGGCTCCAGAGACACCTCAGAGCACCTTCCTGGGGCTAAAGGGGCTCCAGGAGAGCTGGAGAGGGACTGGGGACAAGGGATGGAGGGACAGGACACAGGGAATGGCTTCCCACTGCCTGAGGGCAGGGCTGGATGGGATATTGGGAAGGAATTGTTCCCTGGGAGGGTGGGCAAGCCCTGGCACAGGGTGCCCAGAGCAGCTGTGGCTGCCCCTGGATCCCTGGCAGTGTCCAAGGTCAGGTTGGACGTTGGGGCTTGGAGCAGCCTGGGACAGTGAGAGGTGTCCCTGCCCATGGCAGGGGATGACACTGGATAGGTTTTAAGGTCCCTTCCCACCCAACCCATTCCATGGTTCTGTGATTCCTGGTGTTGCCCTGCCTGTGTAGATCCGTGCCAGGCTGTAGGAGAAGTCCCTGGCTGCCAGCTCCATGGTCAGGGCCTGCTCTGAGCCCGTGGCTGCCATGAACTGTCGGAGGCTCCCGATGGCTTCCCGTGTCCGCTGCACAGCCGGGGACAGCTCCTCAGAGCCTGAAGCCAGCTCCAGCTTTTTCTGCAGAGAGAACAAACACAGGAAAATTCCAGTGTATTTGCCTTTTGCCAGGGAAGGAGCTGCTGGGACCCTGGGCACACCCAGCTGCTGACAACAAGCTCAGATCCAGGTGGCTGCCACTGGCACAGGTGGAGCAGTCAGAGAAGAGGATGTGCCCAGAAGGAAGCTCCCAGTCCTGCCTTGGGGATGGAGAATTCCCTGTGACCAGAGCTAGCATGTTGCTGTTTCCATTCTGGCTTCCCAGCTGCCCGTGAGGACCAGCTCTCATCCCTAATTCTCTCTAATTCTATACCTGTATCAGGGTCTAATTCTCCAAGGGTTATATTATTGCTTGCACAAATATGCTCAAGCTGGTCCAGGCAGGAAAATTCACATTTAAAGGAGCTTTCCTCTGCAAATTATGTCAGTGGGAAAGGCCCCAGGACAAGAGGAAATGGCTTCAAGCTCCACTGGGAGAGGTTCAAGCTGAATATTAGAGAAAATTTCTTCCTGGAAAGGATGGTCAGGCACTGGCACAGCTGCCCAGGGCAGTGGTGGAGTTCCCATCCCTGAAGGGATTTAACAGTCATGTTAAATGTGGCACTTGGGGACAGGGGTCAGTGGTGGCCTTGGCAGTGCTGGGGAATGGCTGGACTTGATCCTAGAGGGCTTTTCCAACCTAAAGCATTCTGTAATTCTGATGAAGATTGGGCATTTAACTGTGCCAAGAGCACTGCCTGATATCTCCCCTGGTTGAGTCAAACTTCTGTTCTGCTACATCCCAAATCCTTTGTGAAAGCACCAGGGATACTCTGCCAAGAGAGTTTGGAATTGTTGTTCTTTGGGCACGGCCTTCCCACACCTTTCATCTGTGTCTCCTGTGTCATTCCCTGTTAGGAGGGATGGGACACTGCCTGTGTCTGGGGCTGGCCCTGCCTTGTGGGCTGTGGTCTCATCTTTCCTCACTCAAACCCCTCTCTCTGCAGCAGGACTGCGGGATCAGCTTGGAGATATCCCCAAAGGCTGGATGTGAGCAGCACAGTGTGGTGGGAGGGGCTGGTCATTAATTAGCTCCATCAATAACCTGCAGACAAGACTGAAGCCTGTGAGCAGAGCTACACAGAAGGAATTTCTTATGTTTCTGAGGCGTTCAGTGCTGAGGGGATCCCACAGCTCCTCTTACTGGACCAGAAAATCCATCTGGGCTGGGCTGATCCCAGGTTTGCTCTGTTTCTCCAATTGCTCAGACCCCAGACTTCCACACTCCCACACTTCCTAGTGCTGGGGTTCCAAGCTCCCGGGGCAGAAACACCCCCAGCATGTGCACATTGAATTCAAGAACAACTCCAGTGCCAACATCAAGCCCATAAACCTCCAAGCCCGTGGAATACTAACGAGGTGTTCTAAAGTAGCTCGGGGGTTGTTACTAATGAGGATCACATATCCCAAAGGCATCAATTCCCACAGTTTGGCTAGGAGCCAGCAGAGCACCGGCTGAGCACAGGGACAAGTGCTGCTTGTGGCTGGGATACGGACAAGTTGCCACAGCTGGAAGGTTTGAACACCTGGAAATATGGATCAGGAACGTAAAAGTATCATTTATCCTTAAAGGATAAAAAAGACCACTTGAGATGGAGGCAAGGAGAAGGAGCTGCTTCAGGGCAATGCTCGAGGCAGGAACAGCCCCTGTTCTCTCCTGGTTGCTCTGCTCCAGCTCTGGGAGGAGACACACAGAGCATCACTGCCCCACCACTCTTCACTGCCTGAAATGATCAGCAAAGGAGCTTCAGAGCTCAAATAGTTCTGATTCCCTCTGTTTTCATGGAGGAATTTTAAGATGCTGCTTGTTTGTTTGCTCTCACTAGCTTCCAAGCAATGTGGTCAGAGTGGTTTTTACTTACAAGATTAATCATGTGTATCTAAAAATACAGTGACAGGAGGAACATCCCAAATAGGGCTAAAAGCACAATTTTGTGTCAATGCTTGGAGCAAACACACGGCCCCACATCAATAACCTCGATTTGTTTCCTGCTGCCTGAAAATTGGGGTTGTGGTCTGAAAAGGGCCTGAAAACACTGTCACGTGTCCGAGATTGCAGGGCTGATTTACAGCCTGAGTTACTGCCTGAATTACAGCTCTACAGAGAAATTCTTGAGACAAGAGTTAATTCTGAGCCTTGCGTAACATGTGTGGGGCTGGTGCTGAGACCCTGTCCAGGGATGTGCCCAAATTTCACCTGAAGTGACTCAAATGCAATAACCAATGAACTGCCCCAGGCTATTTTAGAGGCACTTTTCAGTTTGTAATTGAATTTGAAAGTACACCCAGGGCTCTGGCTCAAAATTCCAGCTAATAAAATTTTAGTACAACACGAACTGACTGGTCGTGTGCAATATCCACCTGAAATTCTCACCACAGCAGAGCTGGAAGTCAGGATATGTCCTGGACTGATCCCAAACCATGGGCAGCAGGGGAGGGGGGGGTTCTGCCCCTCTTGCCACACTCAGGTGAGACCCCACCTGCAGAGCTGTCCCAGCCCTGGGGCCCAGCACAGGAAGGACCTGGAGCTGCTGCAGCCAGTCCAGAGGAGGCACCAGAAATGCTCCAAGGGCTGGAGCCCCTCTGCTCTGGAGCCAGCCTGGGAGAGCTGGAGGTGTTCACCTGGAGAGGAGAAGGCTCCAGAGACACCTCAAAGCCTCTTCCAGGGCCTAAAGGGGCTCCAGAAGAGCTGGAGAGGGACTGGGGACAAGGGATGGAGGAACAGGACACAGGGAATGGCTTCCCACTGCCAGAGGGCAGGGCTGGATGGGATATTGGGAAGGAATTGTTCCCTGGGAGGGTGGGCAAGCCCTGGCTGTGGCTGCTCCTGGATCCCTGGCAGTGTCCAAGGCCAGGTTGAATGGGACTTGGAACAGCCTGGGACAGTGGAAGGTGGCAGGGGTGGGATGAGAGGTGTTTTTAGGTTCCTTCCCACCCAAAGCATTCCATGATACCATCCCTGTCTCTCACACTCACTCCTCTCCCCAGGATTTCCAGATTCATAACCTCTAGACAAGGTGGTTTGTCACAAACTCACCTGTGTATTAAAATCCCTAAAAATTCAGCTTCTCATAGTTACATTGTGCAAAGATGGGGAAGTTTTCTATATTTCCCTTTTCCTGAGGATAATTACAACCCTTAGTTCCTGCTCCTAATCACAGCCCCAGCAGGACTGGGCATCTCACCATCAGTAGAGACAACTGATAGAGGATAAAAGCAAAACCTGGAGTTACCCTTGAAATGACCTTCAAAGAACCAAGTGCTGTACAGGTACTAATGCTGCTTTCTGCAAAGCCTCTGACAATGGGCACAAGTCCTGCACACTGAGAACCTTGATGGACAAACATAAAATAAACTGTACTCAGTTTGTGTGCATCAATAAAAAGGAAATGGATTGGAGCAGTAAAGCCCCCTTTATGTTGGGTTAAATTATTTCCTCACTAGACAGGAATGGGAGGGATGTTTCAAAACGAGCCAGACTCACAGACTGAAAGAATTTGGACACCTGGAGCTCAGAAAGATGTTGTTTATCACCTGTGAGTGAAAACCTGATTCTGGGATAGAAACTCAAGCACGTTCCTGCAGAACTCTGCAGACAGAAATCCCTCCCAGGCTGCCTTTCCAGCACCTGGCTGCCCAAGGCAGAAAGGAAAAGCTTAAATTGGCCAGGTCTGATGTGTTCTATCCAGAACTGGAGCATCCACACTGCTGAGCCTGACCCAGCCCCTCTCCCTGGACGTGCAGCAGCCCCAGTGTGACATGGACAATAAAAGCTGGAATTTGGAGATCTTGAAGCCGGCACTCACTACCCCCCCTTCAGCCCCACCCACAGCGTGATTGATGGGAGCACTGAGGAGCTCGTTAATTAATGAATCTCAGTACTCGTGTTGCTGCTCTGCAGGTCCCTGCTCTGCATCACGGCGCTCTGCTCCCTAATGCTTCCCTGATTATCCAGTTGTTGCCCTCCAAGCTGCACCAGGGACGTGCTTCAGGGTGCAGCACAGCACCTCAGTGGCTTGTTTGTAAGACTGTGGAGGCTGCTTCTTTCCAAATTATTTTAGAGCCTACCCACAGCTCCTTTATTTCCCAATCCATTACCTGCAGTGTCAGCCTAAGCAGCTGTTTGCCAACAGCTGGATTTGCCCCCAGCAGAGGTGCTCAGTCCTGCTCCTGAGCAGATCCGGCTTCTTGTTTGGTGGCCAAATTGTCTGAGGTATTTCTCCCTTCTCAAAAGTTGTCTGAGAGGATGGCAAGGGGATCCTCACCCCTGGAGGTCAGAGGGGTGCTGTGTACAGAGCACTGCTGAACTGGGGGGCTGAGATAGGACACAAGTTGCCAACTGCAGCCACTGTGAGAACTACTCAGGCTCTGGAAAGCTCTGTGGAGTTCCCAGTGCTGCAGGAGAGCAGTGTCCCAGACACTTCCCTTCTCATGGGGTCTGGGTGGGAAGGTGAAGGTTGCACACAACCAAATCCAGCACTCCAGCTGCCCAGGATTCCTGGGATTGCAGTGTCTGGGCTAATGAGATCTGGATTGCTGTGTCTGGATTAATAGTGTCACCTCTGAGACAACACCCTCTGATCCTGCCTCCTGTCTGCCTTTGTGGGATGCACCAAGCCAGGTGATGCTCCTTCACCTTCATGAAACTCCGAGCTGTTTTCAACTCCTGACACTTGAGCAGTTTAAAAGCAGAGCCAGAGAACAGCTAATCCAAAGAGACAGAAATGGAATTCCTTTGGCTTTTTCCATCTTTTCAGGGAATAAAAATAGAAAGTCATAATGCAGTAGATAGCCCTAGTGAGGTTCAATATTCAGCAGTCCTGTGGTGATTTTCCAGTTAAACAAAACCACAAAATTACTTTGGATTCAGGAAGGTGAGTCACGTTAAAAATACACTTATTTTGGTACCTGTCTTGAGGAACTCTGACAGTGCCAAGCTCCCCACTGCTGAGCTGAAAGTATCTGCACACAAGGATCCCAGGATGAGCAATGCCTGCATCCTGCTTTTGGAAGAGCTATTTAAGGAGCGGAATTGTAAGACACAATTCCAATTGTTGGAATATTTGCCTAAAGCTTTCAGTTTGGGCCTATTCCCTGCCAGTCTCAGCCAGGAGTACAAACCCCAAAGAAGGCTCTGCCAAGGTGGGTGAATCAGGCTGAGCAGGGCTGCAGCTGTGGGCTCACCTGCACTGTGGACAGGAACACAGCCACCACCTGCCCTTGGCTCTTGGCGAGGGATCGCAGCACATCCAGGGACAGGATATTTGTTGTTCCCTCCCATATGGACAGCACCTGTGGGGAAGAGGAGATTGTGGAAGAGCATGAGGGAGCCTTTGCAGTGACAGCAGCAAAGAAGGGGAGTGTGAGGGAACAAAGACAGAAGGCAGAAGTAAGGGATACCAAGAATATCTCCAGAGATGCCTTGTCTCACAACAAGTGGAAGGCAGCAGTGGAGCCCAGCTCCATTGCTGTGCTAGGGAATAGCCCCAGCACCAGGAACACATCCTGTCCTTCCCTGGGGCTGACTGGGCTCAGCAGGAAGGCAGTGAGGGAAGAACTGCCACAGCTGGAGTGAGCCTGGGAGAGCTGTGTTCTCCCTTGAGTGTCTTTAGCAGGGAATCAGAATGCTGTGCAGGGGACTTGGTGACACACAGGACCTTCTCCTGCCACCCTCTTACCAGACTATCCCGGAGTATGACTGGCAAGCCTGTGTCCTCCATATAACCTTGGCCCCCAAAACTCTCCATCGCCTCAACAGCCACTGCAGAAGCCTGAAAAATGCAGAGCTGGCATGATCCACAGTGCCTGAGGGGAAAATCCAACCTCCCACACCACATGGCAGCTCCTGCTGGGATGGGCTGACTGGGTCCTGCTCATCTCCTGAGGCAGGTTGGTCATCACCTGCAGGAGGAGCAGATGGGAATGAAGCCTGAGTGACACTAAGAGAGGCCCTGCAGGAGCAGCAGCCTCTCGAGCAGGAACTGCTGCAGTTTCTGCAGGTCTCCCCTGCTCTCACTGCTGTGTCACTTACTCCTCTTCCAGCTCTGTGGTTGCCAACATTCCACACTCTGGCTAATCAATCTGTTCCATACCTGCTTCCCTGTGTACAGTTTGGCCACTGGGATCAGCAGCCTCAGCAGCAGCTGCTCCTGCTCACTCGCCAGGTTGCTTTCAGCCAGGCCCAGCAGGCGAACGATCTCCATAAGCAGCAGAAATGCCCCTCTCACCTGCACCTGTGAGCAGAGGACAGAGGGACTCACTGGCAGGGATCTTGGACTCTGCTGGCTCCATGCATGAGATTGCCTCCAGGGTAAAATGCCACCCCTGCCTGCTCAGACCAACAGCTTCAGAGACCTCTTAGCACCCAAGGCACAAAATATGGAATATTAAAGGTTCTCTGCCCCTCTTGGACACTGTGATGCAGTAAAGGGGAAATGCATTTCATCAGGCCTATTTGAGCCTTGACAAAGTTCCTTAAAGGCATCCAGGCCCTAAATCCACATCCTTTCAAAAGGTAAGGGAAGTGAGATGATGGTAAACCTCTGAGCACCAGGAGCTGCAAGGTCTGTGACAGATTTCTTCCTGGCAAGTTTTGATTTGGGAAGCATTAGGGTATGGAGCTCTGTGTTGTGGGACTATGTAGAATCTGCCCTTCCTTTCAGAGGGGGAGTTCTGGCCACAGGCAATAAGATGCTGGAGCCTGAAGTCATGTTTGACAGATGATGACCACTTTCCTCTACCTTGCAAGAGAATTTTTAAATACTGTTTACAACCATCTCTTTGGTGCAGAAGCTCCCAGGGAAGTTGGATGATTCCATACCAGGCTTGGACAAGAGCCAAGAGACTGTGGTGTCAGGCCTGGGTTCTGAGGCAAACACCCAACTTCAGAGGTCATGGCTTATCATAGTAAGGGCACTCCTTTCTCTCAGGGAAATTCCCAGGTAATTGTTTAGGATAACCTGAAGTACAGCAGAGGTGTTACGTCTGCAATCAGATCAAATCCCACTTAGAGCACAACAATTCCCTTGCTGCATCCAACCTGTTGTTGGATGTTGCAGCAGAAATGGCCTCCTAAATCTGAGTGTAGGCATGCTGGCTGTGCTCACTAACAGCACAGGATCTCTGCCCTTTTTCCTTCCCAACAGGTCCAGTTTGGCTCCCAAAAGCCTTACCTCCATCCGGGCTATTGTCTGCATGTGCAGGGGATGGTCCTTGAGGAGCTTCCCGAAGGCCACGCGCTTGCGGGCGTAGTCCCTGCTCAGACTGATCATCCTGGAGGGAACATACACAAGGAACGGTTACACCAGCAGCTTTCCACTTCTGAGCATTCCCTTCCAGTCCCCTCCACCATAAGAACCCTGCTCAGCTGTACCACACCTGTACAGGTCACCCACCCACAGGCCACCCTCCTCCAGCACTGCTCCAGGCCTGTCCCACAAAGGGGACACTCATCTGTGACGCCGGGCACTGCAAAGTCCCCTTGTCCTGACCAGCTGCTCCTTCAGCCCTGGGGGGATCCCTGCTGCCTTCACCTTCTCATGGAAGCCACTGCACCAATGACGTTGTGGATCCGAGTGATGTTCAGCATGTTGGAGATGGCAGCCACTCCACGACCCTCTGCAGAGATCTGCAAGGAACAAGGGCTGATGTGAGCCTTTCACACACCTTGGATCGGGATGGACATGGGAATGAAAATGGTGTCAACAGACACATGGACACGGGCTGTCTACTCTGTCCCTGTCTGCCCTCAGGCACTCAGAGACCTGCTTGCTTTAAAATACATTTGTCTCATTTTAGCCAAGCCTGTGGTGTGATGTGGCTGCCCCTGGATGCCTGTAAGTGAATCAGGCCAGACTGGATGGGACTTGGAGCAACCTGATTTGGTGAAAGTGTCCCTGCCCATGGCAAGGGGTGGAATGAGATGAGCTTTAAGGTCCCCTCCAGCCCAGTCTATCCTGGGATTCTGTTTCTATGACCAGAAAATTGGCTTTTGTGTCAGCATGATCAGTTATGGTCCCAGCTGCTTGTTCCTTCCATCACACTACATAAACTGTCCCTCAGCTGGCTCAGGAACCAGGATTAGAGAAATGACATCTTTAATAACTAAAATATTAAATATTTTAAAATAAATAGCAGCCTAAAATAATTTTTGTTGTTGTTGTTGTCTTCTGTCACATCTTTTCCTGAACTCTTCTCAGCTCTGCCCCACACAGAGCCCCACCAGTGAACTGTTCTGTGATGTGGACAGCCAAGCCACAGAGGTGGAAGAGAGGAACTTTTTCAGTTGGAATCTCTGCTGAAAGCCCTAGGAGTGAGAGCCATGCCAGGGCAGCCCAGTCCCCAGGGCAGGGGAACTCTTACACACCAGCTCTGCTCTGGCTCCTTGCAGCCACAGCTCTGCTGTTGCCATCTGCCTCGTGCCCAGCTTGTCCTTCAGCCTTTGCACCTGGATGCTGTTCAGCTTCCCCTCCTCATCCCGAACCCTCAGGAAGAAGAGGGACAGGCCTCTGGAGCCTTGGGTACACTGCAAAGCACACAGAGAGGATTTCATTACAACACATCAAGGAAAAAAAAGAATGCCCCTGCTCCTTCCCCTGCTCCCCCACCCAACAGAAGTGGTTTACCTGTCCTTGAGCATCAGCTATCCTGGCCAGGGTTAAGGTCACATCAGAATCAGCTGCTGAAGTGAACCACTTAAATCCATACAGACGATAGGTGCCATCCGGCTGCTTCCTGGCCACGGTCTCGGTGCCATTTGCTGAAAAAGAGCAGAAAATTTTCTGGTCTTGTGGGAACTTCTGTGTCAATCAATGCTGATTTTACAGCGTAAGCTGCAGCTCCTTTAAGGCACTTCTTGCAATGAAGATGGAGCATGGGTGAACTGCTAATCTCTTTCATTGACCCTCGATAAGAAATGCAGTGTGTATAATCCAGTGCCTCCAGTTCTTTAGGGGTTACCACAGCCAAGAACACGAAGGGCTCTGTGTGCACAAGAGGACAGAGACTGGATCTCCTGTTGGTTCAAAAGCAGAGCAATGCAGAGGATTTGGATGATTTCTGCAGAAGTCTTAAAACAGCTCCCTGGCTTTTTAGGTTCCTCACAGTCTTCATGTTCAGTTCTCACTGCCACATCTGTCCCCAGCCCAGATCACATACCAACATCTGAGCCACCCTTTCGCTCAGTCATCCACTGGCCAGAGGTCCAGAACTTCTCAGGGTCACGGGATGTCAGACGGTCAAAAGCATTTTTCAGAGATCCTGGAATACCCAGTGACTGTTTGAGGGAAGGGAAAAGAAACTGAGATATCATAACACAATAGTTGACATTATTGACCAGTTGCCTTAACTGGTGTGTTCAGGGCTCAGACAGGCCAGTCTGGAAGCCAGGTGGGTGTCCTGCACTGCAGAGCATCTGCAGGTGCTGCTGAGAGCCTGTGAGCCAGCCCAGCTCCCACCAGCTGCTGCAGCACTGTGCAGACAGAAGGTGCAGACCTGTGTTACAACACAGAGTGCTAAGCATCCCTCTCCCTTTGGATTTCTGGAGAGAGAGGTCTCAAACAGCCCATGTGCCAGGTTAATGTACACTGGATGTCACCACCACCCAGAGAGCTGCAGGGAAGAGGAAACTGCCTTGTGCTGCTTTAAATTTTGGTGAATTAAAATGCCCAGGGTTGGCTACCTAAGGGATATTTTCCTCTGGATCCTAAGCAGCCACTGAGACAATACAAAGGGGTTACTAGGATGCAGAGCCAATTGGTAAAGTCTTGGTGGTTTGGTGAATTTACATCAGGTATGGATCTGGCCTATTATCTAACTGCCACTCCACAGAAAAATGGGAAAACGAATTATCTTGTAGTAAAAACATATCATAGGATCATAGAAATACAGA
The DNA here is from genome assembly GCA_018697195.1 of Certhia americana. Taxonomy (NCBI): domain Eukaryota; kingdom Metazoa; phylum Chordata; class Aves; order Passeriformes; family Certhiidae; genus Certhia; species Certhia americana. Next base: position 13,722,926 of record CM031871.1, read on the forward strand.
ATGGTTCAGGTTGCAAGGGGTCTTAAAACTCATCCAGTCCCACACCCTGCCATGGGCAGAGACACCTTCTAATATACCAGATTGCTCCAAGCCCTGTCCAACCTGGCTTTGGCCACTTCCACTTGGGACATTTTTCCAGCTACCTGCAGTGTCACAGGTGCCATGTGCAGCAAAGGCCTTATTGAACACAGTGCTGTCAGTGAATCTAAAAGCTGGCGTGGGCACAAAGGGCTCTGTCCCTAACAGAGAAAGGCAGTGGGAGACAGAGCTGAGTCACAGAGCAAGGAAGGGCTGTGCCCAGAACCAGATGGATCAGTGCTCCTACATCCTTGGCCGGTGCTCCTGCCTCTTACCAGCAGTGCCAGGACGTGGGCTGTGCCCTCAGGGACCAGCCAAGTTCATACCTCAATGACTTTGGCTGCCCCATCAGTCATGGCTAGTGGACAGCTGAAACCTCCAGAGGAGCTTGAGAACAAGTACAGTTTGACAGCCTGGTACAGGCGGCTGGGAGAGGAAGAGAGAGGGAAAACAGACGGGTTACATAGCAGTGCAACAGCAGGAGGATAAAATATCTCAACTGGGAAGAGAGGAAAAATTACAGCCAGAACAGATGAGGATCAGACCACTCATTTCTGAGAGGGTAAAAACTGTTACAGCCAGGAAGAGGGAAGAGGAGCAGCAGAGTTTCTCAGTCTCTGTGGGACAGCCAGCATCAGGCCAGCTTGTGCAGCTTTTAACAATAAGAAGTGTGGGTCTGTCTCCATGGTCTGGAATACAAAAAACTTGCAAATGAAATCTCACATCTATAGCTACATTGCAACTAACATACACAATGCTAGAGTGGCGCAGGGAACTGCCAGGCCCCACAATCAGGAAGGTGACATCAAAGAATATTATGATCAAGTGTGGGCCATTAGTTATGGCTTATCATTGGTGAGGTGGAACATTGCAGTGGACAGACAGAGCTGCTGGGGACAGCAGGAGATGTGCTGGTGTCCGTGCAGCATCTGCTACTGGTTACACAACCAGCTCAGTCCTGCAAAATGCTGAATAAACCTTGCTAAGAATAATCAGGAAGGCACTGAGTAATTCCCAATTTCCCCCAGTTACCTCCAGTTGGAGTATCTTTTCTCATAGGCCTCAGCAATCAGCCCTTCTTCTGCTGAAATCTCCTTCATCCTCCTCCATGCCGAGCAGGTGTGGATGTGATCCACACGCTGCCCCCAAGCATTGTACTGCTGGAATACGGGGGGGTTCAGCTCACATTCCCAGCTCAGAGGTTGGATCTTGGTCAGCAGGCGGTTTCCAAACCTCTCCAGGTCCTGATGCACCTCCTCCAGGACCTGTGGAGCAACAAGGAGAGTCCTTCAGCACATCCCAGCCTCAGCCCCAGCTAGAAGGGCAGAGGCCTGGCCATGTTGTCTTGTACTGCCAGTGGTCTCTTGCCTCTTGGCCCTTCCATGCATTTCATAACACAGCATGACAGCTGCCTCAGCCTCTGCTGGCATAGCTGTGCTCCACTGTCACTTTTTCTCTTTTTTCCCTCAAAATCATTTTTTTCAAGTTACTTTTGGCAGCATGTCTGGATTTCACAAAAGACAGAAGCACTTTAGTGTCAAGGCTGAGAATGACACAGATGCACATGAGCAGGGGGGATGGACGTGATGGTCTCCAGAGGTCCCCCAGCTGCTCCATGATTTACTGCTGGAGAAGAATGCCAGGGGAAGGGCTGCCAAAAATGGAATGCCTTCATCTGTACAGGAAAACTTCCACTGTGCTGAGAAACTACCTGCCTGTCAGATTAGAAAAGGAGGGATGGATGGAGCAGTCTTTTCAGCTTCAGCTTGGCACACAACCTCTGTAGATTCAAATTCCCACCCTGCACCCAGCTTCCTGAAGGATTATGGTTATGTCCTTGTTTCTGCTGGGCTTGGCTGACCTGGATGGAGTAATATGTCCGTGGTTAATGGAGGGAAACCAGCACTCACAGAGGAGTGATTCATTCCAACCTCCTCAGATCCCCATTTCAGGGTGACAGGAATTGCTTTTTGCAGGTTCTTTTCCATGTCTATGAGCAAAATCAAGGGAAGGTACCCAGATCTAAATAACCTGAATATTAGATGATTAAAATCAGGCAAGGAGGACCCAACCTCCAGCCCTGCTGGACATCATCCAAACACATCCAAGACTGTGTTGGGGGTCAAAGAAGCACCTGATTTCCTTCTATGAGAGGAATATTTTTTGCTGTTCTCTGCTTCTCTAGAGATGCTCTTTCCCTCCTCAATAAAATAATGAAGGAGGTGAATGACATAATTGCTACACCCAAAATTGTGCAGTTATAAACCCCATTCATTTCCTGTTGCTGAAATACAAACACAGCTTTTTCCTTTCCCTGCCTGTCTCTGTATTGACCTCCCATCAATTTACATCCTGTGTGATTGATTCCTTCCTCTCTCTGCCATTCCATGTGTGTGACAAAGATCAAACACACATTGTCCAGGTGCCACTCTGGAAGTCTCCATCCTCAGACCAGCCAGTTTTCCTTCAGCTGAACAGTGAGGGTGTTAAAAATCCCAAAACAAGCCAAAACCATGCACGAGAGCCTGTCAGCTGCTCCAGCTCATGCCACACTCATATTTGCCATGGGCACGCAGGAATCCAAAGTTCATGGACTTTGCTGAAGCACAAGAATCTTTGAACTGAGTTCATACAAGGAACTCATACAACAATCTCTTCACCATCATCCATATTTCCTAAAAACCCCCAACTGCCTCACTGGGAGCTCATGCCCTAACCACACACAACCTGACAAACCACTGAATTACCAAAAAATATGTGTTTGTTTTCAAGGTGAAAGAAAAAAATCAAAACTCTTACACTTGTGGCTGCTGAATGTTACACCCAGCAGCCTCGGTGCTCCAAAGAATGGACACTGGGATGTGGAGATGATAAAATCAGGTGCAGGGCTGAGGCTGCTGGGTGGGCTCGTTCACCCTAATGTCCTTTGATGTCCTAAGCAGGAAGATAGTGGAAATGTGCAAACTGATGCACATTAGGAGTGAAAATAGATATCCTTTATATTAAAGGATATATTTTCAGGGCAGCAAAGCCTGCTATGTCCCTCTTCACAATAACACCCAGTAAAAGCAGGTGCTTAATTCTGTCTTCTCCTTAAATCACCTTCAAACAAAGAAAGAAAATTTTTGTGCCATTTCAAGAAAATTTCTCTGTTTGACATGGAATAGCACAACAGGAATCAGCCTCCAGCTTCGGTGGGACACCCAAAGCTTCAGGTGTTGCTGCTGTCCTGGACAGGAAGGTGTTCCCATGGAGAGCAGGCTCTCCGTGCTGCAGGCAGCAGCCCGGGCTCTCCTTCCCAGCAGTGAGGCAACACTGCCCCGCTGGGACCGAGTGCAGAAACGAAAGGGAGATGCTACTCCCGGTTCTCTGGGAGATTTTGGAGCCACTCTTCTCAGTTTGGGGAAGGAGTGGAAGCAGCCTTGTTGCACTGATCCTTTTATTCTCTGAGAGACCTGAATTCCACTTCTTCCAAAGGTGCAGGTTAGGAGCAGGCTCTTCATGGTTACCCAAGGCATCTTCCTTTCCTGTCTTCTCTTCTGCAAAGAAGGCCATGGTGGTGCTTTGGGAGGCCTCATTCCTCTCTTTTGGGATGGTTGGGACAAGCTCCCAGCACTGTCACCGCACTCTTCCCCCGCTGTGTCTGCCAGGTCTCTCACAGACCTGTAGAGCAGGCAGGGAAAGTGGGAGCTTCACTGAAAGCCAGATCCCCTCCCCTCTGCTCACTGGTGGCTTTAGAAGCCATGGCATTGCTTCTGCTGGAATAAATCATGGAGAAAGGTCACACTCTGCTCCATGAAAACTGCTCCCTGAAATGAGTGGGAAGCACTTGTGGCTCTTGAGGTGATGGCAGAGGCCAGCCAGAGAGGTGAGCCAACTCCACCTAGGGGTTCCTGTAGGATTGGAGCTCACAGCACAGACATCCAGAGCTTGGGGCCTCAACCCCCTGTCTGCACCCCTGAAATCCATACAGAGCCTTTCCTGGCTGAAAAATGAACCCAGAAATGCCACTGACCTGTGCTGAGAACAAGCAAGCTCCAAGGGGCCTTTCTACTCTCTTGAGTATTTGGCTTAGAAAAGCCCCAGTCCTTAGGAATTTTCCTTAAAACCCCTCTTTCCCCAGGAAGAGAGGTGGAAGAACAGAGTTTGCAAGCAGCTTAGCTTGATTTCTCTCTCAGAAATTCCTTTCTCTACATGACCAGACAACAAAAGCCCACACTGACAATCCCAAAACAGCATTGCAACACCCAGCCCAGTCCCAGGAGCCCACCAAGCCACTTGCTGAATGTGTCGTGGCAGTGTTTGTCACCCCTACCCTCAAACACAACACCGTTTAAGGAATACTGATAAATTCCATCTAGTTAAACACTCAAAGGCACAAAAAGGGTCTGAAAAATGTTCAATTCAGAGTCTGAAGCAGCGACTCAGCAGAGTTGTGGTGGTTACACACAGAAACACAAACAGACCTTGGGAGGAAGGTGTGTTTTCAAGTAACTCCGAAGCAAAGTGTCTTCCAAGTACTGGTTCCCAGTCTCAGGCTGCTCTTGGAAGAGGGCCTCCATTTCTCTCCTTGTGAAGGGCATTTCCAGATCTTCTGACACTTGTTTTCCCTTCATGCTGGCCTGTTGCTCCTGCCCCAGGATCGTGTTGATTCCTTTAATACTCAGCATTTGGCACCTGTCCCAAGGCAGAAAATGACATGATTGCCACAACTTGCAGGTGGCACTGGACCTCCACTGGGGCAAGGAACAGGCAAACGTGATCCAGCAAAGCCCAGGGGTCACATCTACAGCTCTCACCTGCAGGCCCTTCCTCACCCAACAGCAGCACCAGTCCTGGTTTGTGTGAGTGCTGTGAAGTTATTCTTGAAAAATCATTGGTCTCTCCTCCCTCAGGGAGGAGCTTTCCAGCAGCTGTTGTTAACTGAACTAGGGAAAAGGTCTTTGGAAAGAGATCAGAAAACGGCCTGGAAAAACACAAGTACTGAGGAAACACTGTGTTCTCCCCTATGAGCTGGGCAAACCATAGTAACTGGACAGACTGGCATTTCCAGAGCTGGGAGAACTGGGAAGGGAGGGGTGTGCTCTCACCAGCATCCCCCTGAGTTGCTTGGAGTAGAGATGAAAAGGAAAAAGTATGTTTTCTTATCTGAAGGATAACAAATTGCCTGGAGATGGGAAGAATTGGTTTAGACAGTTTATTCTGTAAATAAGATACTAGTGAACTAGAGAACCCGTCCTCCTTGCCTAGATTATAACACTGGCTCCCAAATACTCTGCTCCTTGTGAAGTCCCTGACGCCTTTGATTTGGGAGGACACCAAGTCTCCCTTTCCCTAGAAAAGTACCAGAGTATTCTAAGAGGGTGGATTTAAGTAACATAAAACTGTACCTCCTTTGGGGTTATATACTGCTAATAAACCCGGTATTTTACTGTAAAGTGATTTTAAACAGGTATGATACCACACTACCTCCCCTACCATGGCTGTACTTTTGCAGGACCTTGTCCTGCCCAAGTTCCTGGGACAGGGCAGCAGGGATAGGGACAGCGACAGGGATGGAGAATAGGGACAGACAGGAGCGTAAGAAGGGCAGGGAGAGCCACAGGAACACAAAGAGAAGACAAGCCAGGAACAGAGCCAGGCGCAGGGCAGAGCCAAGGCTGCTCCTCAAGGGTTGTGCCGTCCCCGCCTCCGCCCGCCCTCAGCACCGCCCACACCCGGGGGGCCGCTGGCGCCGCGGCCAAAGGAGCCCGCGGAGCCGGGCTGGGTGGCGCAGGTAGGGGAAGGGCCCCGCTGGGCTGAGACCGCGCCCCACGGAGCCCTCACCGCTGCCCTCACCGCAGCCCTCACGGAGCCCTCACCGCTGCCCTCACCGCTGCCCTCACCGCTGCCCTCACCGCAGCCCTCACCGCAGCCCTCACCGCAGCCCTCACCGCTGCCCTCACCGCAGCCCTCACCGCAGCCCTCACCGCTGCCCTCACCGCAGCCCTCACCGCTGCCCTCACCGC